>JAACJT020000007.1:17599272-17623443 GCA_009936485.2 Gymnarchus niloticus
AGACTCTCCATTCATCAGACTCTCCATGCTCCATACTTTCCATGCATCAAACTCTCCATGCACCATACTTTCCATGCACCAGACTCTCCATTCATCAGACTCTCCATGCTCCATACTTTCCATGCATCAAACTCTCCATGCACCATACTTTCCATGCACCAGACTCTCCATTCATCAGACTCTCCATGCTCCATACTTTCCATGCATCAGACTCTCCATGCTCCATACTTTCCATGCATCAAACTCTCCATGCACCATACTTTTCATGCACCAGACTCTCCATTCATCAGACTCTCCATGCTCCATACTTTCCATGCATCAAACTCTCCATGCCCCATACTTTCCATGCACCAGACTCTCCATTCATCAGACTCTCCATGCTCCATACTTTCCATGCATCAAACTCTCCATGCACCATACTTTTCATGCATTAGACTCTCCATGCCAACATTGGCTTGCAGCAGGTGCCACAAATGAAGCTGGAGAGACAGAGGAGGTTAGAGCGACCTTCACCAATATATATACTACTACACTGACAATGAAGTTGTCCTTTACAATCCAAACGAACTAAACTGACAAAGTACATATAAAACAACTCTTTTGTGTGCCATTCGAGTAATTAGAACATAAAAGTGCTGCGTGGATCACTATATCTCATTGCTTCTAAGTCACCATTTGAAATGTAACACTTAATGTTAATGACAACGTAGCAATAACGTTGATGGATGGATCAAGCAGCCCGCAGTGGCTTTTTGTACATACCATTTAAATGAGGTTTATATCTTAAAGATAAATACTCTACGCTTTGCGCTGCAAAGTAAATGAGAGAAAATTTCAATTACGTGGAAGGACGGTTGTAAGAGAAGGAAGCTTGGCTGGAACACACATTTGGGATGTTAGCCATGCAATATTATAGATATGTTTTACACTAACTTTGGTTGTATAAAACATACCATTCATTTTTCATTCATATTAAATCATAAATATTTGAAAACATATATCCCAGTTAAACAGTGTGTTTTTCTCTACATAATATCAAATCATTCCAAACTGTTCTCTCTTAACTTGTAACGTGCAATTTTACCATATTACAGGCAAACTCAGGCTTACACACTCACAATGCATTACACAGATGAATCAACCTAAAGCTGCCAGTTACATTTCAGGATGGCACATATTAATGCATCTGATGGAATTTCCACCCAGTGCATAGTATCGGCCATTTCCCTATGTGGCAAATGATGCTTTGGTAGTGCAAGAACGACTGGCAGTTTCCTGGCCGGGTCCAAGGCGGAGTGCGTCCCCGTTTCCGAGTGCTGGTCCCAGGTGTTCTCGTTTAGAGACGGGCACTTCCGGAATATTAATGATGCCTTTTGGTTACAGTTCTGCTGGCCTTTTGGCAGAGTAAGGAATCGCAGAACTGGATGCAGATATGTTAAATAAAGACAGAGCGCCTGACACAGCACAAGTGGGGACATTTTTTCAGTGTTAAAGTTCAATGAGAGCATTCTTTCAACATGACACCTACACAACAAGTCACGCTACATCACAATGCCTGGACTGGCCTTGTTGTTAAGGAACATTCCAGTACAAACCTCCAAAATTTACAATTAAAACAAGAATACAGCACGATATTCTGGGTTTCCTATCATTCTACTGACATCATCATTGGTAAGTAGTATAGACTTAAAAAAACGTATATTATAAGGAACAAAATGCTAATGTCAAGTAAGGAAAATGAGCCCAGGTTTTTACTGAATTGTGAAACAGGACTCGTGTTAATTATCTAATTAGCTTAACTACTACATGCTCTCAGTATGAATAAAATACAACTGTTTTAGCATTCAATATATTCAATCAAAATGGCATTTTTCTTCTGTTAAAAATGTAGCCAATAAACTGAAATGATGCACTTATTTTGGTGGGAAGATATAGTTTAATCTCTAGTATTACTTATAGTTCTCCATTCTGCTGATAATTAACACATTGAAACACACCACCAGTTAGGCCTTTTCAATAAAAAGTCCAAAAGAGAATGACTACTCTCCTGTAACACTTTTTGACAAGATATGCATCAAGACAAAAAAAAATAATAATTCCTATATTCCTATAACCGCAGAGTAATCATCAGGTCTAAAGGAAAGCTATCTAAATGGATTCAGCCATAGTTCAAACTCAGAAGGCAAGCAAAAAGCTTTACTAGCTTGGTACCCCATTAGTCTTTGTGCCACTTAACTAAAATCCAAAGGAAAGAAAATATTCAAAAAAATTCTGCTGGGTTAATGTGATTGATGTGTTAAATTACATTAATAAAGCACACTCTGCAGAGTTTGACCATGTCATGTATCACAAAGGGATTATGATGTTTAATTAAAAAAAAGGCATTTGCTTACAAGTTAAGTTAAATTAATGAAGGCAAAGGCTAAAGCCCAGCTTCACGCCTTAAAAGAAAGTTAATATGTGATTTGTCTTGGCTTGTTAGATTTTTACTTCTCTCTCTGCTGCAGACTCTTTTATTAACCCTTTATTAAGACAAGGAACAATATCTAGAAAATGCCTCTTCCCATCAGAAAAATAATGAAAAATAATGCCTTTTAACTGTCAGATAAAAGGAAGGAGATACTCGAGGCCATCTTAACACAGCTGAATAGCCCACGGGGATTAAAGCACGGATCTGACTATTCCTCAAGCATATATAATGTAGTGCACATGCAGTTCTAAATCATGGTGGGATTCGTCAGTAAACAGCGAGTGTTTTAATTCTGTATAACTTTACCACACTGTCAAAAGAAATAAAACACTGGAAACATTTTCCAAGAAAAATATGTTGCTACGCTTCCCTCTTGCTAATTGAGTTGCTATTACGAAAGCTGGGGCTCTGGAGTATAATTTGTCAGAGCAAAACATTGAATGGTCCAATTTACTATTTGCTGTAGGCTGCAAAATTCCAGCCGTCTTTGATCAACCTTTTTAGGTCAGTTTCACTTGCAAGAATGATAGTCTGGCTGAAACCAGAGAGAATATCCCTTCCTATCATCATCTTTTCTGAGGGGGAAAAAGTATTTTTGCAATTTCACAAGGTTTTACGCAGAAAAAACTCATTCTGTACAGAGTCAAATATCTCTTTTTTGTAGTTCTGTAGGTGCCTGACTCCAGACTCATATAAATAAAAAATAAAGAGCAGCGAAAGCGATTACAGGTGTAGCCGCTGTACCATCTGCTCCCTTTCTGGTTTACATCAGTGACCTATGAGCGCACACTCTGCATACAAGACTCAAATCTTCGGTGCGCTTCATGTCAAACACGGGAGACTTGAAAGCACATCTTCTGCCAGCTTGCTTGTCAAGCAAACGCAGATACAAGCCACCTCCCCCTGCCCTTACATTCCACACACAGCCAAGAAACAAACCGATTCCCTTTTGAATCTTGGAGGAGGTCGTATGAGTCAAATGCATATTCATGTTAAATTTAGTATTCTTCCACCCTAACATTAAACTGTAGGCATACTGAGCACTGAACATGTTAAATACTAAAATCCAATGAAGACAAAATATACGTATATTTACCTAATATTCACATTCATTTTTCTGCATATTTTATCACAATATCCTAGACGCTTTATAGCAAATTACTAATTAGAGATGCTTATATTTAGCAATTTGTATGGGCGACGCACAAAATCAGCTTTCATTCAAGACAAATAATTGATTAAGCTATATATTTATGTGGTCAATTGTGATTAAATGGTTTGCTTTATGTTTAAAAGCGTCTATTTCTTTCATTTTCCATTTCTTTTCAGCAAAACAACAACGATGCTACTTTACTTGAACTTTCAAGCAACACTGATTTCAAAGACATTATCTTAAGACAACCCCCGCCTACCATACTTAGAATTTACAATACAGCGACATTTAAATCTTTTATTATGCCCCACTCGCTGTGTTCAGACAGTGCGTCTGTAGTCATGACCTTGAGAGCGCGGCATGGCGGTGCTATGTCTGTGGCCAGTCACAGTCGTCTCCACGTTGATTATCTCCTGATCTCATTTATAATCTCGGAAAATGGTCTCAAGGTCACAGGGCTGGAAATTTAATTATGGAGGCGGTATATTAAGTGGCACATTTAAAAATGCTGAATCGAAGTAATTAATTTTTTGGATGGTAGTCCCAGAAGAGATCACACTTCTCTTTTTTTTTTCCTTTGGCCGAACCTCCTGCTACGCTGGTGTGTACAGACATCTATCAGAGCCATTGTGGGTGACAGCTGTCTTTTAGCTGTAAACAGCGTCGTTATTCTTGTTTTACGAGAGCTTTTTAAAACAGTATACCACCTTCTCTGTTTTTAATACATTATATATGCCTGTCTGGTGAACTGTGCCATGCCTCACCTTTGTTGTAAAACATGATTTGAGGTCCCTACCAATCCTGGCCACTAAATTGAAATAAACATGCCCCCTTCACTTCACGCCAAGCGCTGAGACATGAGCGACGAAGCATGGCACCAGGAGAAGGGAACCCAGCGTACAGGTCCGGGGGAAGCGTGGAGGATGCTGTGCTGTTGGTAGTCTATGTAATTAGCAGGCGGAAGACGTTCACTTGGCATTTGTTGTTGACTTTGCAGCACCTTTCAGCTGTTGAGAGAGAAAAAAAGACCTTCCTGCTGCATTTACCACCCAGCGTTTAGAAAGCTTGTAATGTTTAATGAACTATTTGTCATTAAACTCGCTGTAATTTGCCGTCTTCATATTAGGCAAGATATGGTTCATATATATTTAATAAAGATGTGAGAAGGCTGTCATCACTCCCATGTACACTTAATAAAAACGCCTCCTCAATTTATTTCTTGGAGAAATAACGTTAAGCTAAAGTATACGGACAATTCTGACGCACATTTCTCCTGAAATGCCATGAAAAAGTTGTCTGCTCAAATCAGAAGTGTACAGTTTTTTGTGTTTTTGTGTATGCAAATCGCCTGTAAAAGGATTCCATAGAATTGTATGCATTTTTAAGTACTCCGCATTTAGACACATTTCTCAAACGTGTTAAAAATGAACAAAACTGTATAATTGTGTATTTTATTTTACTGCTATCTTTCGCACTGCTACAGTATGAATGGGTGTCCAGTCTGAACAGGCTAATTTTTCATTTCGATATACAGTATAGTAATGGTATGAATTTATAGTGAACCTGTGATTTTGACCAGTGACATTTAACGTGATGGTGCATTAATTAGATTTGTACCACAAGAAGTATTATCAAAATATTTTTGAATGTGTCATCTTTTTGGTAACCACAAAAGACGAAGAGGTTGGGCATAATGGCGGCCCACAAGTTGGAGACCTACAATTAAGAAAAAAAATCTGGCTGTCCTGACAAAACAAATAGAGTTTAATTACTTGGCACTGTAATGAACTGCAGCCTGTATGAGCTCAAAATTCAACCCATGCGTGCAAGTCTGGTTCTTGTGACCTGAGCACAAGCATTACGGCAGTCATGGAAAACCGCTTCTTTCTGTAGGGTCATGCTCTGGAAATTGCACTGATTACCTCACAAAAACACAGTAGCTGACACATAGTCTTTTTTCCCAACAGAATAAACTTTTTTCAAATTTTTTTATACAGTAGTTTTTTGTTCAGAGGTATATATATATATATATATATATTATATATATAATCTTGCTTTACAAGATTTTCACCTACCTAGCAAAGTATACATTCAGCCTTGTTGGTGAACCTCGTTATGAAACCTCGTAACTGTTGTACTAAACAGCAATAGTTACATGAGTATGTCTTAGTCCCACCTTGCGGGAAAATCTGTTGCAAATTAGAATTCTTCCGCTTGGGTACGATCATGCAAACAATCACACGGAATTTATTTAACCTTCAGTCGGCCGCTCAGCCAACCTGAAATTGTTGATAGGCCATCAGCGATGATCAAGATGGAGAGGCTAAATAAAGAGACCCATTTTTACGACAGAGTCATCGAACTGGTAACAGGACTTGAAAGGTTGTGTCCGCTGAGCTGGCATGGTCAAGGAGCTCAGCTGCGGGTGGGAAATAAAACTGTTAAGTCACGCCTGCCCTCCCATCATTCACAGGGGTAATGATCTTTGACTTGGGCTGGGTTATATGTCAGCAAATATTCGTCTGTCAGACAGCCCCGGTGGAAGCCTGCAGGCCGGCTGCATTGTTATCAGAGAAAGCTGTTCTGATGTATGGAACTCACAAAGCAGTCATATAAATAATTTTCACTGCCTTCAGCAGGAATACTGAATTTTAATACAGAGGACTTTAACGTGGATCCCCAAAGAGTATTTTGTTATCTGCCTAATCCCAACATCCTGTGTCGGATTCTTTTTCAAGTAGGAAAAATCATGCCGGCCATACCTTTGTGCACATTGTATGCTGCTTCAATTTTTGATAATTGTGCAGTTTCTTCTTAGTTTAATATTACCAGTAAGCAGAGAAGAGTAGACAGAAATGCATAAATTATTTAAATATGCCCTTAACTGAAAGCTAAAGGGTGAAATGTAGCTCCGCTTCATAAGATAACGTGTAGTGTGAGTAAGCTAAAGAATATTCGGAAATTTAATGCTAATATATACAGCTATGATTTTGCCAATTTATGTTGCTTTCTATCATTTTTCACTTTATGAACAGCTATTTTAACATTATTCTAATATTCCCACATTACTGAAAGCAGAAATCGTTCTGAGGCTACAGTAGTTTCCCGCCTCAGTTGTAGTCGCACACTAGTAACATTCTGGTGTCCATTTCAGCTGAGCTCTTCATTATTTAACCTGGACTGAGCAATTAAACTTAAAACACTGCTTGGCTTCAGTCATGTTGAACATAATGTTTTAGCTGGAGATTTCATTCCCTCTAGCTGATTTCAATAGATTAGCGTTAGTCACAGAGTACCAATCACCGTATTCAAATTTAATTAAAAAATAAAATTTATTCCATTATTAAAGATACTTGATAAAGGACTGATAACATAAAAATAATTTCAGTGCTAAACTGATGTTGTTTTTTTACATATTGTATCATACAGAGAAAATTTTACTTACATAAAACCCAATATTCTACTCCGTGACCTGTCACATGCATACTCCTCGATAAACATATATTAAGTGTAACTACTGGTAAGAGGTAAAACATCCTCATCTTTTGACGAACGTAATTCTGAGTCACGTGATTCAGTCATTCAACAGCCCAGCGATGGACACAGCATGGTGCCAGAAGTATGCTGAAGACCAGTAATTTACCATGAGAGCCATTAAATGGTCAATTTGGTTGGGTATAAATCTTTAAGCTGATGAACCAAAGGCACATTTTACTGAGTAAACCTGCATTTTTCCTTCTGAAGAGGAAGAAACACTGAGGGGGTCAGTTTGAACCCAGTCAACTATCTTTGTTGTCTGAATTATTGCTGATGATTAATGGAGGTCAGCAAATATACTCTCCTGAGATGGTGACACTAATGGCATTTGAGCATGCCCCAAAATACTCAGATCTGAGGTAAAGCCAGACTTCTCCATATTCCATCAGTATTTTTTTTTTTGCACGTTCAGTCCTAATATGTGACATCCAAGGATGAAAGATCGAAGAAACGTCAAAATAACAGGCCTCATCTTCAGTGCTTCTGTGCAGCTTCTCCTACGTGAAATGACAGCCATAGTTCTGACACGACTTTTAATTTTCTCTGCTTATTGTACTTGTCTGAATATCCTGATTATGACATGAAAAAAACTATATTATTGAAATATAACACTTGAAAAGCACAGGGCATAAATTGGCCAATTCATTTTGATAGTACCAGAAGATGGGTAAAACTAACCATTTGACTATAAAAAAAAAACACTCGGTGATATTGCCAGAATTGAAAAAATAACAGAGCAAGGGAATTATATTCCTAGGATAAAAGGATAATTAAACTGTTTCTCAGTTTAGAGTATGATTGATAGTGACCAGTGGTGTTAGTTGTTGGGTGAATTTAAGCAACTGCTAGTCACCTGTTCAGGTCTTCCCACAACCCTTGTCCTACTGGTAAAACTTGAGAGTAACTGGACACTAGCTAAAGGAGTTAGATAAATCACTCAATTTCTCATCGAGAGAACACTACTTTCACTTAATTATTTTCCTGTATGATAATTAACTAATTCACTATGCACATTCAATCCTCAAAGGTATTCTGGTACTAATTGTTCTCATTGACTCGATTAATTATTTGTTTGCAGATTTAATTATTTGTAGATTTCAAAAGTGTACTTAAAAAATTAGTGGAGAAATGAGTAATGCCGATACATGATCCATTTTCGAATGCAAGCTCTCTTACGAGAATCAGCTTCCGATTGTGAACAATCACCTCGTGAACAGCGTAACAGGCATAGAAAAAGCGAACACACATGCAATGGCATGACAACGCAAACAAGACAATGCAATCAAAAACCTCTGTGTTGCTGAGATGATAATCTAGGCTGCTTCAACGGTGGATCATAATTAAACCTCTCACACAACACCTTTAGTATCAAAGGATTCTCTTGTAACCAGAAATACTGTGATAATCCCACACTAAGGCAACAGTTTTCCTGGAATTTTCTAAAATGTGCCGAAAAGAATCCCCTATTGTTACTTTTGTTATTTAAAGTACCTGCTTATTTAATTCAATTGGCAAAGTCTTTGATTAAAACACAATAACCTACTTGTTCTGGTGGTTTGTAATTATCACAGTTGCAAACCCTCTTGAACTAGGTTCATCAAAATAAGAGAATAAAAATGTGGGTTAACAATAACTAATCAAGAGCTTTCTGTCCAACTATACATAGACAAAGAGTTACTGTTGTCATCTGAAGACTCAGAGATTTCACTCACTACACATTTAGTAAAATACTTCAACGGCACCACAAGAGATTGACCCTTAGTCAACCAAACATCAGGAGCAGACAGAAGAGGACAAGTAGATACTAGTTACATACTAAGTACATACTAAATTCCTCAGAGCCTAGCTCAAGGCATAACCCCAAAATTATTACTCTGCCGGTCACAACATTTGAACCAGCGGCATTCTGGACAACACCAGTGACTGTTGAACTGTTTGAACTATTCACCACATGCACGATGTTGTATTTAAAACAAGACATTAGTAACACTAAAGATTGCTTTTTTCCCTAAAAATACAGCACAGTCAGTTGAAAGAGCCAGAAATTCAGTACTCAGCTAAATTAGTCTGCTGTGATTTTTTTACTGGCATGAAACATTATCTCTTGGTCAAGGAAACTCCAGCGTGCCACTCGGAACTCATCCCATACCATCAAAGACATTAATCATAATTGCCATGTGGCTTAAATCCAAACCACATTGAATAAAAAAATAAAAAAAAACGAATAATGTGCAATTCGTAGATGAGCTGCATATGCTGAACTATGGAGTTTGCTTGCCCCTTTAATAGCCACTGTATTGAAGCCAAGCACCGGTGCAACCCTTGGATCCTACCTTACTGTCCCATTCCTGAAACCCAAAAGTGAAAACAACAGTAAATGTGAACAGCACATCACTCAGGAGGTCTTTGGGGGTATTTTAACCCATCATAGTGTTTCAAAAGGCCTCGTGATGTTCCATCTGGTAATTTTACCTCACATTTAATATTTGAATGTTCTTCCTTATAGCTGTGTATTTGCTATGAGTACAATTAAAATCACCAAATTAATGAAAATTGCTAATGCACAGGTCAAATTTAGAAAGTGCATTGTAGATGAAAACTGATTTTGACCTTTTACAAGTGGGTAGTTGCAATCATGAAGTTTGGCACAGGCTTTGGGGGACCCATAACGCCCAGAAGAGCAGTAGTGATGAAAAAGAAAACTTGAAACAAGCACTGGTCATTTGAGAACAAAGAAACCGGAACCAAACCATAATTCAGTCTTTATGATCCACGATGTAAAACCCATCATCCTACATATGTCCTACAGTCAGACAGCAGGCTTTCATTCTCCTAACTCCCTTCATTTGTGTCACCCTCAGAGAGCAGGGACCCCATTAGCGACTCGCTAACATGCTCCATGTGTACTGTGACGTGCAAAAGAGGACTCCATCCTTCTGTCTATATTCACTACTTCCAGACATCCATTATCCAAACCACTTCATTTTATGCGGGGTCACAGGGGGGCCTGGAGCTTATTCCAGGCAGCTAAGGGCACAAGGCCGAGGACACCATGGATGGGGTACCATTCCAACACACAGCACAGTCACAAACACAGCAGGCAATTTAGAATCACCAGTCAGCCTAGATTGCAGGACTGCAGGAGGAAACCCATGAAGCACGTGGAGAATATACGAACTCCACACACAGAGTGGAAGCGGGTATGAACCCCCCTCCACCCCACAAGTGCCAAGTAACAGTGCTAACGGCTGAGCCAGGATAGAAAACTTACTTCATTTTATTCTGAGCAAACAGATTATTTATTAAAATGAAAATGGTCTTAGGTTTGTGCCTTTTGACTTGTACTACTCATTTCTTGCTTAAAAAAATTCAATATAATTTCTTTGTTGTAGCTTTATTACAACATTGTGACCTTTGACCCCACCTACTGCCAGCCAGTTAGAGATGCACACACCCATCCCCGGTCACACCAAGTCTGGTGAAAATACATACCAAATGTATAAATGCAATGATACCCTAGGGAACAGGCTATATTGAGTCTCTCACACCGAAGGCAACCATGCCAGCCCCTCTTATCAGGGCCTCTGTGATGCATATAGTGTGTAGCATAACCCTTTAGGGAGACCCTCTCTCCACCATTCAACAATCCGTCCATCTGTCTTTCACCTGCTTATCCTGTAAACGGCCATGGGAGCCTGGGGTGTATCCCAGAAAGCACAGGACACTCAGGGAACAGTTTCTTAGGTACACCAGCTTCTTAATGCAAACAGTCTGCATTCTCCTCCAAACAGCAGACTTAATTCAATTCCATTTAATTTTTTTATATAGCGCCTTTAACAAGAAGCACTGTCACAGAACTCTTTACATTGTCCCGGTCCCCAGAGAGTAAGCCAAAGGCTACAGTGGCAAGGAAAAACTATCTCAGGAGGAAGAAACCTTGGGAGGAACCAGACTCAAGGGGGAAGCTCATCCTCTTCTGGCCGGCACCAGGCAGGACAAGTTCATTCAATTCATGTCGACAGGGTCAAGAGGTTCTCTTACTGTTCAACAAAGCTTTAGGACAGATAAGAGCTCAGCATTTTTCAATGTAGTGTATTTGTATGCAAACAAGCTGTTCTGAAAACACCTTGTTAATGAGTGAGATCAGAGGAAAACAGCCAAACTCATTATAAATAATAGAAAGGCCAAGAAACAGGTGAAAATATCAGCTCAGTACAACAGCGATGTGAAGAAGGACTCCAAAGAATGCACAACTCATATACCCTTCAAGTGGTCCTAGCATCAAAATTGGATCCTACCTTGAACCAGTTAAGTATGCCTAATAAAGTTGTTACTGAGGGCAGATATTATACAGCTTTTTAAAACAAATGCTATTTTTTATAATTCACCAAAATCAGACAGATTTTCTGATGTATCTTCTACAAATGCTCAAAAAATGCTACCTTAATGTACTGTTAGACGAATTCTGCTTTGCGACTAACTAGAGTATTCACAGATAGTGCTATGCAGAACCCTTTAGTCTCATTATGGATACTGTTTTCTCAAAAACAAGTGTGGTTTTATGTTAAATCTTTTCATATTTAATCTTAAAGGAAGTTGAGTTCATAATGGGTGTGTGGTATCATTTTATCTTTTTAGCAAAAAAAAAAAAAAAAACACCCAGTGAGCTTCTGGTAGAACCTCTATTGAAAAAGGAAAAACGTGGTAAAGAGTGCTGTCATTATGTCCTCATAAGTGAAGCACTCAGTGAGTCTGACTGTTTTTAGTGGAAAATATTTTAATTTCTACCTGGAAAACAGAGGAAAGCTCACTTCAGGATCTCTTCAAGCTGAAGCTCACAGTGGAGAGATTGATGACTCATTTATTTCATATAGTAGGTGAGACAGCTTTTCATTTACTGTTGCCTAATAGTTTGTATCCTGTCATAGACCTCTGCAAACCCTCTGGAACACAAGGGGAGGATGTAGGAACACTAAGTCGAAACAAGTGAAGTTTAAAGTCCTTAATTATCAAAGGCACATTCTACGTTGTGCAAGAAAAGATAACAATTGTTTCTTCTGTTCTACAAAATGTTACAATGTTAAGCGATATCTGGTTGGATGGCTAGGACACATAAAGTTACAGTTTGACAGCAACATAAATACAATTTAAACATTATTTTGTTTGTCTGCCCAAAACATCTGTGCAGCATATATATATTTATTCCTTATAGCTATCAATTCATTGAACTCATTGTGCAGTTATTCATATAAACATCTTTGCATCTTACAGTTTATGTAATGAATCTTGTGCTTTGGTGTTGACCATAATTATAGCCGATTTTTGTCATTGTACTGTTAATTTCTATGGTGCTCTAAAGAACATGCAAAATTATACTTATTTAATGGTGGAATTTCTGCCCAAAAGTTTTAACAAACTTCAAAATGAAACAATGAGTCCATCTTATATGAGAGTATCAAAATACCATAGCAAACATGAACACAGTGAGAATGGAAAAGAAAAACAGCTCAATAAATTAATTTCACTGGATTATCTTTTACTTAACAAGGCGTACTCATTTGAGAATAAATAGTAGCGTCTTAATTAGTAATTATGTCCTATAATCCAAAGTAAACAGCAGAAAGACATTAGGTAGTATGGCTTGGAATTGTACTATCTACTTACTGTGAGGAATGGCAGATGCGTGACATTTTCATTGAAAGAAGGATATTACTTCATTCTGATCCGCAGCATACAGCTACATGACTCATATTTATTCCAGATGATCATTCAGCCATTTTCAAATATCACTTTTCACAACTGGGGTAAGGTAATCAATAATCGATCTAATTGGGGTAAGGCTACGAGAGGAAGAATTTGTATGATACACTGGATGGGACGCCTGGCAATCGTCAAACTCTAACGAGCAATTTTAGAGAAACAAACTCACTTGAAATGTAGGTCTTTAAAGAGTGAAAAGAAACTGGAGAATCTGGATTATTTAAGAAGATAAATACATACACTTAAACAAGTGACTACAAAGTTCAGTGAGAGGAAAGTTGGAGGACCTGGAGTACATACAAACATAAGAATACACACTTAAACAAGTGACTCTACGAAGTACAGTGAGAGAAAGTAGTAACCTCTGATATTGCATTTAAAGTCTGTTACCCTGGGTTGAGATAGAGGGGCGGTCATTCATTGTGCTTGTATTTAAAAAAGAAGAAGAAAAAGAAAAAAAGGACAATCTGAAGCAGCGTTTTTTTTTTTGGCCTAATGGGTGGGGGGTAGTGTTTGGTGGGCGTGTTTAGCTATTGTGTTTGGAAAGAGGGTTGTGATTTGGGCCATGTTGTATTCCTTGTTCAAAAAATAGTGTACATGATGCTGTTTTATTGGATTTCTTAATAAATATGCAGAGCAAAAAACTTTTTATAGTAAACCCATTGACTTTGATTATACATCTACTTCTGAGAATTCACCCAATTGCTGGAATTTTTGCTCTAATCTGAATATACAATATTCACCTGACAAAATTCAATATCAATATCAATCAAAATTCAATCTCAATATTCAGGTAATAAGCACCAGTTTTCAATATTTGGTAATTGACACATATTGTTTGATGATCTATTGGTAATAAATAAATTTCAGAGCAATTAAAAATTGTTTAAAAAATTGTTTAAAAAAATACTCTTTTTTCGCAGACATAGGGTAAAAATGAGATCCACTTATTATGCAGGGATTTAATTTCGCATATTGGATGTATGCATTTCACCAACTAAAGCTGATTAGATTTTTATATTTGAATATTAATGTTTATTACATACATACTTTTGAAGTTAAAAACTAAATATATTTTTTTCGTCATTCTCACAGCAACCATTATGCACACCAACCACAGGCCATATTTAGCACAAGGAAAAAAAAATTACAATAAATGGGCGAAACAATTATACCTCCCTAATTTAACATTAATAGCCCTGTTTTACAAGAAAGAGCTTGTGCACAATGGATGGTCTGCCGACTGTTTAAATTCCAGGCTGTGTTTCACATTTAAAGCAATTCTTTTGTTTCAGGCATTTGGTTTCCTTGTCTTTGCCTCTGAAGTTGTCCTTCCTCTAATTAATGCACTGTTCGAGGCCACAAAATTTCTGCATGACAACAAGGTGTATGCTTAAACAAGATCGTTGTTGAGGCTATGAATTTGCTATGCATAAAGTCATCTTCCTGCAAAAGAGGCATTACCAGGAAGCTGTGCACAAGGGCTGCAGAATTTATTGGGGAAACCTAAATGTTTAAGGCTGTTAATTTGCTAATTACTGTTGCAGTAAAAGACTTTAGTTGTAGAACACTATGGCAAAGGAAAGTGTTTCTAATAGTTAAACAGGCAATGCGATAATGCATACTCTTTAATGTTTCATTCACATATTAAGTGAACACAAATATATTTAACTGCATACATATGGCACACAAAATGTAATTTCTGTTAAATTTTTACATTTGAATCCATAGAAGATAATACACTGCATTCCGTACATGTGCACACCTTCATTTTTGGTCTTCTCATCCAATATCAAAGCACATAAAATAATAATAAAAAAACAGGGATAATACCCAACTAGGTCTAATATGTTCCCATAGTTATCCTGTCAATTGTCATTACAGTCATGTGACTTAAAATTAGGATAATATTCATTAATAAGCATTAATAGATACAAAAACATACTTGTAATATAGCTATATTCAACAGCATTCCTCTGTGCAAATCATACCAACAAAAATTAATAGATGTATACATGGAGTTGTGAGTAGGTTTAGATAATTTCGAGAGTTATGTAAAAGAGTCATGGACATATGCCTGAATGCTGAGGATTTTGACTTTTTATCAAACTGGTAGAAAAGTCTGTGAATTCAAAACCCGTTGTAGACTACTATAATGCCACCACGTGGCCAATCAGCACAATATTCATAATATTCACAATATTCATCTTTTAATGTCTTTAGAGTAGCCTATGCAAAAATTTAATATGTAATAAATAAAAACATATTAAAAACAATAACATTACATGTAATAGAAATAAATGATAAGCAAAAAATCTAAAGAAAGACAAATTATTAAAGAACATAAAAAGGCAAGAAAACTTTCAGGAGTGATATCGCTGTTAGCCTCCCTAGCAACTTCCACATTTAGCCACGAATAACAAAATAAACAATTAAAGAAAACCATCCCACTGTCATCCATAAGCCGAGGTGTCCAATGAAAACGCCAGGCAAAACGGAAAGCGAAGTGACGCTTCAATGACTCACTCTGATGTGGTGACGTCGGACACTTCATGGAGTGCTAATACCACCTACCATGGCCACTAAGATCCACATTTTTAAATTTGTGAATTAATTCGTTTTGACAGAGCTATTAAATTAAGGAGACAGTTCCTATTTCCTTCTTGGTTCCTCTCTTAATCATCATTTATTTCGACCGTTAATAAATAAAACAGTAAAGAGAGATAAATAAGTTAAACGAATGCAATTACTTAAAACTTAAGGCGGAGATAAATTCTAATAGACTTGTTTGTGTTGAACTCGTCGTCTTTCACTAAATCCAAATAATTCAATCCACTTTTTTTTTTTTACTCTTTTTTCTATTAATATTTACAGTGGCTTCTTCTGTTTGCATTCTTCAAAAAATGTAAGAAATTTTGTCATTTTAAATCGAGTTGTAACAGCCTACTTCATTACCAAAGCCATAACTGATTATGTTGAAATGTGTGTAGTTTACAAAATACCAGTTAAACAATGATTTATCAACCTTTTTTAAAAACGTAAATGCTTATTCTAGCACTAAGCTAAGGTATTTTTCAAGGCCTAGCAAAGGCAAGTTTCAAAATATCGCTCACTAATGAACAGCTTTGTGCTCTAAGTACTACGGTTGACAGTCTCATGTCAAAAAAAAAAAACCTAATAAACAGAAGGTTCTGCATAGATTCTTAAAACATGAATGAACTTGTCCATTTATACACACGTCAGTATTAATTGGTATGTGTGATCAATTAGTATTTTACACTGTTATATTCAATTGCCCACTTCAAGTGTAAAGTTACAGCATTTATTGGAAATAATAATAATAAGCCGATATGAATGAGACAATTCATATGACTTTTACAGACTGGTTGAACTTGAGTTTGAGTTGTTAAATAATGTTAAATCACAGTTATTTGCCTCCACCTAGTGGACATCAAGAAAATAACCCATCATTAACGTTTACAGATTTTGTTACCCAGAGAAAAACAAAATATCAAAACACACTGAAAAACACAAACATCGTATATTGACTCATGAGCAAGAAAAACCCGACCCATACAGCCAGTAATGAACAAAGGCTGTAGTCATTGCTGAAAATCAATGTACAAATGTCAACTTAGTTGTACATTACACATTTGTATTCATTTTTTAGACTATCAAAATTTAAACAGTAAAATGTATCGAATCCATTCAAGAGTGCAAAAGGAAATCTAATAATAAATACAGACATCTGACTAAAATTTAAATATTTCATTTTTTTCTTCCTTAAGAGTTTCTTATAGAAATGCATAAAACTGTCAGTGACCTTAGATGAGCTTAGTATGTTGTACATGTTTAGACAATGGCAATGATTATGAAAAGTATGAGCAAATCTGGGATTAGCTACAGAACCTTTAAACTGAACATATTGATTGAAATGTGCAAGCAAGTGGCTTTTGCTCAGGTAAGGCAGTAGGCTGAGTGATCATATATAATCTTTACTGGCACAATTGTTATGTTTAAAACATTACCTATATCTACCACTGAGCCACCATCTGTTTCCCTCATTGGATTTCTGCTGCTTTATCAGTTGTATCTAAAGAGATGTTTACCACACTAAATATTGTCAATAATTGAGAAGCAAGATAAGAAATTTGCTTTAATGATATAGTAGGCTACACGTGAAAAGTTCTGCGTGCTGGTGATTTAATTTAGAAATTTTATGATCCAAGTTGGACACTGCATGTATCATGGAAAACCTTTCAGGTAAAAAGCTTCAATCAAGTATAATCATGCAGCTTATAGTGAAAATTTCTTATATTACAACACTTTTGAAATGTTAACCATCATAGTTATATCTGATATCAGTTAGGTAGACTTTACAATTATGCCTACCCGAACTGGTGCCACTGGATTATGTTCCTACACCAGTGCAATAATAATGTCCATTTCTACTTTGCAGCCATAACTCCCATAAAACTGACATGGGCATGCAGATTTCTTCGGCTTGAAAATGTGTTGCATTAAATGTTCAAACCCTTAAATTACTATAGTATTTTCATCTATGCAGAAACGTCATTGAGTCTGAGCCTTAAAACTAATATAATTCAGATAAAAATAAGAAAAAAACAATGTTTAAAACAGTCATTTTATTGTTATTTTAGTGTCAATCAATTGAATTACGCATCTGACACGCTTCACTGCTATTCATTTGTTTGTAATGTTCCACAGATTCTCCTACAGTTCAAACATCATGTATCTTAACTCATATACTGCCCTGTCTAAATGAAGTTTTAGAAACCACGATTTCTCCAACAAAAGTATAACGGAAAAACATATGAAAAAGACATATTATGTACATGGAACAGCATTTTTGTTCTGGGAAATACCCAAATGTATTCCAGTGTTTTACCACGTCATACATGTACATAGGCCTACTGATTTATAAGCTTTCAGGAAAGCCCATTCTCGCTTTTAGGAATTAAATCACACGAGCAAAAACAGTGACACTGGTAACAACGACCCTCCCAAACTTATTTTCACATTTTTGTCAAGTACATAACGTAGGGGAATGCTTGCCTTCTTAAGTCAGAATCTTAAATAATTCCCAGAAATGTTTTATTTGTGTCACTGTCTTTGATACGTTCACATTTAAGTCCTTTGATCAATGTCATTGCGCAACGGTTAATATTTAAAGAAAATCTTAGTAAGCTATTCTCTTTTATGTGTATCCTATTTCGTAAACTTGAATGAATTGATTGTACTTTTTAATGCACACCAGCTGTCATGTGTAATATATTCCTATTCTTTTACAAATCGACCAAAATAATAAGTATGCCATACAGTCAATACATTGTGTCAGCAAGCTTAACTTTAAAAACATTCAACGTATATGCGGAAAGAACGCACTGCCAAAATAATCAGCGTACCTAACAATGCACGCTGCTTGTCGAAGCTTCATATCCATACATTTTCTACTTCGCTTATCTAATTGACGGCCCAGGTAAGAGGTGAGTTAGCCTGTTCCGCGAGTGTATTTTGTCCCTCTGGTTGTTCCGTAGGTCATTCGTGGTTTCTGCGAATGAGGCCAGGAAGGCCTGCAAAACTGCAATTCGGAGGGCTTCCAGCTTTTCCCCAAAAACGCGGGTCCAGTTTAAACCTTAGGTGACCACAATGGCTTATCAGCTTTACAGAAACACTACGCTGGGAAACAGTCTACAAGAAAGTCTAGATGAGCTTATTCAGGTAACGGATTGCTCATCGGGCTTGTTGACTTTGCAATCTGGAAACTTATTCGCATCACAGGAGTGTGCGGTGGGCTAATATTGCGCCTGAGGAAGGCGATTCCGGTCTTATGTTGAAGTAGTTAACACTCAGCGAAATGTCATCGCTGTTTGTAGTGGCGCTACATGCGCATCAGCAATATTGTGGCGCCGATGTTTGAGGTAAAACAAGTAGCCGAACTGCAGGCAGCTGGCTAAATGGCGACATTCAAGACTCGTACCCCAACCTGAAGCGAAGCATTATCTACTCACTGAGCCGGATAGGTGGAGTTTATGAAATAAATGTACTGTGAATGTTTTTGAACATACACTGAATCTTGGCTCTCAACTGGAGCTCACGTACAATTACAGCTTATGCTTCGCTGTAGTAATTCAGTCGCCGCGTTTGTCTGGTTATAAATAACAATATTTGCCTGCATGTAAACACGCTCGCAACCGTTACTATTTTCGCATCACGTTTTAACTGCAGGTTTGTTAGCCAATGACACGTTCCCTATTTTATATAGCGTAGTATTATTTTCTTGCTGGTATTCAGACGTACTGAAAGAATTCCAAAAACGGGCTGGGTTTGTTTAGGTCTTAGTGAAAAGTTATGGGGTTATTTTCTTTTTTTTCCTTGTAGGAGTTTTTAACCGTTGAACGTTTGTACGCGGAGCTCTGTGTTTGTTAATGAACTGGTTGTTCGGTCCCTGCCTCGCAGACTCAGCAGATCACTCCGCAGCTGGCGCTCCAGGTCCTCCTCCAGTTCGATAAAGCCATCAATACGGCCCTGGCCAATCGCGTGCGCAACAGGGTCAACTTCCGGGTGAGCGCAGCGCCGCCGTGAGGCTGTCCTGTTAATGACACTCCGGCACGCCTTCAGGGTGGACGTTAAATACCACATTTTTTTTTCTTCTTCCCCTGTTCTCTGGGGTTAATTTTAAAAGTAGTTTTTTTTTTTTAAAGCTTTTCATTTGCCATAGTCTGCTCTTATCCCACTAGAGGGCAGTGCTTCTGTAAATATTGCCTCTTGTCTGGGAGAGGGGGTGGGTTGTACGAAGCTAATTTGCATAGGGCTGGTGTTCCCGTCTAAGTCAGTCACATTGAAAATCATATAAACCACTCTCTCTCTTTTTAGGGCTCACTGAACACCTACAGATTCTGTGATAACGTTTGGACGTTTGTACTGAATGACGTGGAGTTCAGAGAAGTTACTGACTTGGTGAAGGTGGACAAAGTTAAGATTGTTGCCTGTGATGGGAAAAGTAAGGAATTTAACTCTGTCTTGCTTTTTGAATTGGTAGGAAAAACTGTAAAGCATATCATGCTGACTGTCCCTGAATTGTGCTAAGAATCAAGAAATTGCACTGTTTAAACAAAGTAATCAGTCTTCATGCCTTTCAGTGCAACATTGATCTGTCTGTGTTGTGAAAATTGATCATGTATAGCTTGACCAACTCTGCAAGCTGCCATAAACGCATGCTTTAATTTGAAAAATGCATTTTTTTGGTTATTTCCAGATACTGGTTCCAATGCTGCTGAATGAATGGTGGTTGAGGTGTAATCATACCCAATGAAGAAACATCCATGCTTGTTGAAAAAAGCCAACAGATTGGACTGTATATAGTTATAATTTATTACTGTGATTTCTGTATATATGCCCCTGATGGGGGTTCGACGGATCCCTCCAGAAATGGCAGGACATTTTAAATGATTCATAGCCCAGCCACTTTTAGTTATTGTTTGATTTCTTTAATGCATTTTTATTTATACATTTGTGGTGTTTTTTATGGTAAAATGAATGAATAAATTTACCTATGTGAAAATAAGATGCTGTTATGAGATTGTTTTGGTTGTGTAATGACAGACTATCCCATAGAAAAGCTGCTCATGTATGCAAAGTGATGGATGTGTAAATATGGCTAATTCGGTTGTTTGATTCAGCTCTATCTCATTTAAGGAAATATACTGGAAAAATGTCAAGTGACAATGATTTATAATTTGAAATTTAGCTAATTTTATGACTTGTTTAAAATTCATGTCCTTGCTCTGGTATTATAATTAGGAAGTGCATACCAGCATCGAATGCTATGTAGGATTAATTGCAAGGTGGAGAAACTTTTTATTGCTGGGATTTTGCTACTTGTGGATCTGGATAAAAATCATAGTTCAATGTCATGCTTTCCCTGAACTGGAAAGCATGTTTTTACTCCTCAGTGTTTAGTTGTATGCAAGCTGAAATTTTCACTAATGGAAATGTATTAAAAGAATGCACCCATGTGGGTTTGTAAGGATTTTCCCCTCTGACTTCCTGACTGTATAATGGCCTCAGGTATGGAGACTATACATTTGTCACTGTATAAAACAATGTATAAATTAGGGTTAGTAGGTGCTTGACAACATGAGGGAAAACTGCACATGATACATAGGTCATTATACCTCTATCTCACTGTATATTATGTACATTTACTAAATAGTGCATGGTTGTTTTCATGACTAATATACAATCACGCAAATGCATATATGGTTGCTGTGATGGATTGGTGTCAGGTTCTATTCCATCCTTGTGGCCTATGCTGTCTGGGATTGGTTGTAGGCCCCTCAGTGGCCCTAACAAAGGTAAGTGGACAGATTAATAGGGTTACTGTGAGCCTCCAGTCTAATCTGCAGAAGGCCGGGGGCACCTTGGATGGGATGCCAGTCCATTACACGTCACACACACAGGGACAGGTGGGCCTAAAACCAACAATGTGAGACTGCTATGCTACCCAGCGAGCCCCTTCAAGTTCGTATGGCTGTGTTTTAAAAGTGCTTAGTGTCTTTATCTGCATATCTAAATATTTAAAGATATACCACACCAGGAACTATTGCATATTGAGAATCAGTTTGGCTGTTAAAAAATATCCTGTCTGTTCCAGTCGTAAAGATATACTGCGTGTGAGATGCTGAATGGTGATTTTCAAGGTGTACGTCGATCCTGTCCCTTACCCTCCAGCATGTGTGAGGCGGGCCGTCCCTGCCAGCCATGCCGGTGGAAATTAGGTACTAGTTTGTTATGTTAGCAAATAAAAGAATAAATGAAATTGCTGTTTGTGTTCCTTGTAGGTAAACAGTGTGGGTCAGAAACAATGAGACACCTCACAATTATTTACTGTCACATTTAGTTCTAAAATCAACTGGAACCCATAAATTTGACCGCAAATTTTAATCCAGGCAGCAAAAAGCATGCAGTCTTTCTGAATTCAGGTTTAATTATAGGATTTGTTAAACCAGCTTTCTGGGACAGATCCCCGTTTAGTGTTCAGCACAGCTATGGAATTGTAACCCAAATCACTTGAAGCTGCATCTCCCACAAGGCCTGGCTCATGCAGGAGGAAGGGGTGATCCAGAGCAGGGCCGGTTTTGGCACAAAGAGGACCGCATTAAGCCTTGTACTTGCGGGTAGAGTAGCTGTCACCCAGCAATCGATGTGATGGTGTCTTCTTCAGGTTGTTTTGGCACTATTATGGTGACAATATTCCTCCACAGAAGTTTAGTGCCATTGCTAAATGTACTATAAATGCAAACAAAAAACAAATTTATTGCTTTGCTCAGCCTATAGTTTGGATTAGTACAAAAAGCAGAGAAGAAAATCAAAAGCAAATCTTATCTGGTGTCAGTCCAAACATTTCCATATTAACATTACCAACAGTTATTGCATTACTAAGACACATGAAATGATATACACAATGACCCAGGAAGTGGTGTCACGCAGTGTCTAGCTCACAGGCTCACATTTAGAGTGCATACAAACAGGGACACTTCCTCCATCACTGGCCATTGAGTAACCACAGACAGGAAGACTCTCTGAGCAAGCCTGTTTACAATGGAATCCATAAATCTTAAACCCATTCTGCAACTTTACACCATGTTCACTGTGTGAACTAAGTAGTTTCACATTTGGCAAGCAAAGGTTACAATGAACAAATAATAAAAATTGTTCCCTAAAAATATGGACAGTATCTGGAATTCAGTCAAAGGCGTAAAAGTATTTTGTGTATGCCTATCCATCTATCCAACCATCCATATCCAGTATAGGATGGGGTGGGGGGGGTGCTGAAGCCTATCCTACACACAGCATAAGGGACAATGCTGGGTATCACCTTGGTTGGGATGCCAGTCTATTTCAGGAAATTAAATGTTTTCATGCACCACATATAAGCAAAAGTGCATGCTGTTATTGATATGTTGGGTATGAAAATTGACATTTTCTAATTGCAGGCTTGTGCCAAATCCTCACAATGAACATGTGGTTTAAATGAACTCCTATAAATGTTCTGTCACCAGTAGTTTGGAATGAGTTTTTAAACACAGCCCTGAATCTACACTGCATGCGCCACACTGAACCAACGTCGGCTGCAGGCCATGCAGGAATTCTTCATCTCCCCCATCACCGTTTTGATATAAACATCCATCCATTTGGCATACCTTCTTATAGACTACAGGGTCACACTTAGCCGAGAGCATAAGCCATAGGTTACTTATGCAGTCAAACTAGTGATGCCAGTTCAGCTAATTATATGCAGTTTGTACCACAGGAGAAAACAGGAACAAGCCGAGAAGACAGAAACTCTAGGCACACAGACTCAAAGGCAGGAAATCTGACCCACAAGTCTGGTGGTGTGTTGCCGTAGTGTGACATGGTGAGCCACCAAGCCTCCAGCTCAATCAAGCTGTCACTCTTCAATATCCAGAAGTCATCTTTTTCCCGAAAGCATTATAACAATACAGGAATACAAATGGTGTGCAGGCCCCACTTTAATAAATCCATTTTTGCTTCAAGAAGAATTACTCCACCTGCCTGGCACGAGAACACTTTCTAACTGAATTTGTGAATTATAAATTCACAGGCCTACAAAGAGTTGGCTCAGGTTGCTTGTTTGGGAACATTACACTGATCGGTTCAGGATTGAGTAAAGCAGGATTCCACAGTGTATCAAAGTGCTGGACGCAGGATGAGATGCACATCTGTTCATCAAGCAAGTCAACCACACAAAAATGACTACAGAAGGCTTTGTGTGGACAAAAAGAAAATACCAATTGTGCTGGCAATTTTCTTATCTAAACATTTTCAACACTGGTTCAGCTTTGAAATGCCAGAGATAGCAAGCATGCAGCAGTCCCACTTCACAAAAACACTGTCCCAGAGTCACTGTGATTTTTGTTTGATTCCTTGATTTACTGAATTTCTCTGTGAGTAGTGCTGTTACCTTACACCTTAATGGGTGGGGCTCTGGGTCCCTCCTCTGCTCTGTGTGTGTGTGTGTGTGTGTGTGAAGTTTGCATGTTCTCCCTGTGTTTTGGGGAGTGTATGTGCACCATAATATGCTGGCATGCCAACCAGTGGCACACCTCTGTCTTTTGTTCCCTACCCCCCCCCCCCCCCCCCCCCCCCCCCGCCCCCCGCCCCCCCCCCCCCCCCCCCCCCACACCCGCCCCCCGCCACCGACGCC
>JAACJT020000007.1:17623453-17667327 GCA_009936485.2 Gymnarchus niloticus
TCCACATAATATGCGGGCCCACCCACCCGGGCCACCCCTCGTTTTTTTTTCCCCCCCCCCCCCCCCCCCCCCCCCCAGGACACGGTACATATGGCACAGCACAACCTGAGGAACAGCGGGGGTCTTTTCTCTTCTTGGGTCCCTGGGCTTTTTCTGTCGCCAAAATGATTATTTCTAGCAAAATTGCAATACGCAGCCACAGTGAAGTGCCATTTGACCAGCTGGACTGATTAGAGTGAGGCATGAGGGCAGGACAGATATCCTACTATGCAGTATACTGTTGCCACCTTGGAAAAAATTCCTTTTCATTCCTTATTCTTACCTAGAAGTACTTAATAAACAGCAGAACTATTAAATAAAGGGTTTCTTCTATGCTGATGAAGAATCCAGTAGCTGAGACATGGTCGTGGTGAGGTATCGTTTTGTTGAACTTGTTGAATGATTGCATCTATTTATAATCCTGATTTGAAAAAGATGTTGATTTTGGGGGTAGAAGTGTGTTCTCATCTGTACACTAGGTAAAGGAAAACCATCGCCTACATATTACAGAATGTTTATTACCTTGTCTTACAGCCTCAGTACTTACAGTACTATCAGTCGTCATAATTTTACACCCATTCACATACGTACATTAATATAATATATCAATATAAAACTGTATATTTGATGCACTTAGTTCCATATAGTTGATGCCTTCACCAAAAGCAACATTTAAATTTCAGATTTATAAGCATAACCCATTTATATCCAACTCTTTCCATCCATCTATTCTTCCTGAACCACTTATTAATGCAGGTTAACTGTGAACTGGAAAAATATTTTTGTGAAAGTTGTTTCCAGGCGACACCAATATACCACACGTAAAAAGCTCAAAATGCTGAGCGCAACAATGTAGTCGGAGTGGCTGTTTACAGGACGAGCCTGCAATGAGCCTCACATGGATAATTCATTCACAGAAGAAAATGACATCTTTACATCTTTCATATTAAAAAAGCTATTGCTCTACAATTTCATTTTCATACTTTAAGATTACCACTTTGAAAAGTCTAATATTTAAAATGACATTCTCTGTGATTTTGTTATATGATCTCTACCATTCCTTAAATAAAATGGTTTTCAAAACATCCCAATGTGTGTTACTAAAAACATAAATTGAATAAAATTGATATAAAGATACAGTATGTAAAATATGATAATGGAGCTATGTAGTTGGACACGTTACAGTTTTCTCCTCGGGGGACTCAGATTAGCGTGTGGGAGGTGAGAAGATACAGCCACTCATCTCAAGCCATCTCTTGTGGGTCAACCAAAACTAGCGTCTTGCAATTTTATTACTTCCCTTTCACTAGTACTTCTAAGATATGTCAAAAAGAACATTGTGCAAATAACTATCCTCATGCATTGTTGTGACTCATTCCAAGGAGAACCTGACTTAGGATCATCTAATCTTCTAAAGGGTGGGAGGACTGGATTTAGATTGAACTTTGATATTTCAGTGTTCTTGGGACAAAGAATGGAACCTGTCATAAAAAGTGTTTAAGCATATCGACACTCCTCTCACAGACGTCACCTTACTTTTGATTTCACCTTTTGCCATTGTACCATCTACTGCCGGCATTAAAAATATTTATAAATTACATCCCATTGTACATTTTTTTTTTGCATGACGAGACTTTACTACTTTATGTGTCATCCATTTGTCTGTTCTGCCCATTTATGTGGTACAGAGTTGCAGTGAGTCTGGGACGTGTCCCAGGAATCACAGGGCAGGAGATGCCCTGGATGGGATGGCAGCCAATCACAGGGCAGGAGATGTCCTAGATGGGATTGCATCCAATCATAGGGGACACCCTCATGCAGTATGAGCAACTTAGAAAGACAAATTTGACTACCTGCATGTTTTCGGACTGTGGGAAGACACTGGGGAACCCAGAGGAAACTAACAGAAACGTGGGGGAACACAGAAAGTCCACACAAACCCACACACGCATACACACAAAAGGTGCTCGGGTACCGGGAATTAAACCCCCAACAAAGGAGGTGAGAAAGCCACCTCTCTGCCCACGTTCCATACAGATGACCTAAATTAAAACTACTGGACCACACTTCAATGTGCTCTTGTATTTAGGACACTAAACTATTCGGGACACTAAAAGTACAGTCTAATCAACTAAGTTGTCCTCATTACCAATGACAGAAAGGTGCACTAAAAGCAAATCTCTACACATTCCGAGAAAACAATGTAGTACTATATGAAAGCAACAGCGTAGTCCAGTGGAATCATTAGACATCGCTACAGTATGACTTTCCATTAAGGTAACAAGCGCCATCCTCTGGCTTAGCACAACTGTGCAGCTGTACAGCCTTTAAGTGCAACACACCACTTCGCCATTTTCACCTCGCCCTCCCACACACGCACACACACACACATTTTGTAAAAGGAAGCCCACCTCTCGGATATAACTGACGCTAAAGCGGTCGAACTGAAGGGTGCGCCGTTTCTCAGAGCCGCGACGCCAGGTGGGGAGCCCGCCAATGGCATAGCGGAGGAGGGTGGATGCTGTTGATTCATGACGTCATGATGGGGAAGCGATAGGGGGAGGAGTGACTTTGTGCTTCTGGTGCAGCGGAGAATGACAAGAGGATGAGAGAAGCTGAGGCAGGCTGTCAGGCTCGGTTATTATAGGAAGGAATAAGGTGCCGGAGGAAATTTAAACCATGGGGAGTAATGAGTGAACACAGCACGGTAAGGTGGCTTTTCTTTCTTGCGATGCATTCTTTTTGTAAATATTAAATATTTCATACACTCAGTTGTTTAATCACTGCAGGCAGAGCAGGTGCGCTTACTGCTGGAGATTCAGTACGTGCTCCTGTTAACTTGCATCTGTAGGACCCGGGTTCACGATAAAGTGTATAAAAAGAGCTGGGCTGGCATATATGGTGGAGAAATAACATTTATTGTATGTCTTAAATGTCAAGACAGCTTGGTACAGGCTGACTGCAAAGTAAGTAAAATCTTACAATTCAAAGGCGTAAATTTGTATATGAATTCTGAAAAAAAAAAAAAAACAAACGAATTGCTATTTAAGAACGTATGTAGTACCGGTATTCTTTCTAATGGTCACTGTTTATGTTGTGCAGTATTATAACGACGGGAGCATAAGGACAGTATGATGTTTTTATCTGGCCGTAGAGGCAAAGCGACTCGGTGTAGGATGTGTAGCGCTTGACGTGGCCGTGAAGATGTTCTGTGTTTAAGGTGTGTGTGTGTGTGTGTGTGTGTGTGTGTGTGTGTGTGTGTGTGTGTGTGTACTGTACTGTACACTGCTGACTGCATGGCTTAGTCTAGTTTGCTGTTTATTCCACCCAGTGTTCTGGAGCCAGCCTCGCCTGTGTGTAGTATTGTTAATTAAACTGTAATAATATTGTCATTCCATATTTTTTCCCGGTTCTCACTTTGGTTACAGAATGCCTCGTTAATGTCTCTGAACTTTGATCAGCATCTTTGTGTTTCTTTCCGTTGTTTCTCATGTAACGTGCGACTTTTTCAGAGTATTGTGATTAATACTTTCTTCAGGAAATATACTCGTGTGGCACATTTCCTTGTAACGCTACGACGATTTATGTCACACACATAAAACATTCGAGCAAATTTAACTGTTTAAAATATTAAATTAGATCTCGTTGAAACGCTAACTTTGAATAATATTTTAATGTATTTGTATTGCTGAAAGTGATTAATACGGTCTGTAGGCCTGAAAAAGAGAGAAGTAGCCGTGTATTCCCTTACTCTGATTACTAGAGTAATTAAAACTGTCTTCAATATTGTGTTATTACTGAACGTATACTTAAAGAGGAGTTTTTTTTTTTTTTTGTCGTTGGACATATCAAGTATTCAACAACTTTAATATAGTCCTTCTGACGTTCTTAAAGATATTTCGTATATGACCTGTAGTCGCCTCCTGTGGTTTTGCAGATTATCGATAAAAAATTGATTGCTGAATAAAGAGCTCAAAAAGATGGATACATCACATGTAACTCGGTTAAAGTCCTGGAGAAAGTGAAGTTCACTGACACACTAATGACTAGAATCTTGTGACTAAGGGGATTCATTTCAAGCTTTTAGTTGCAGAAGTAAAATCTTTCGTGTGTCACACAATTTTACACTAAATTAACTGGAAATGTTGATTTACTGTTATTCTCTATTTTTTACAGGAAAATAAAATAGTATCCTGAGGTTCAGTTTCTGAAATATAAATGTCTCTGCACATTCAGATTTAAAAAAGACAAAAATTAAGTCATATGCTTTTATCCTTTTTTAATAGAAAATTAATTGTGTCAGTTCTTGAGTATCATCACACTTTCAAATGCTTTTGTTGGAGATAGGCCTATCCCACAGGTTAATGCTGCTGTAAAATCAAGGCTTTTGAAAGCATGTTTGGGGGTAACTGTGTTGGTAATTAGCTAAACAGTAGCACTCGATTGACTTCAACAACCTACTCTGAAGATGCAGTAGCTCTTTCTACGCCAACAGCAGTAAATAGGCCTGTATTTCGTGAGTGGCGTGTAATGTCACATTGTGGGTAATAAATGAAGCAAAGAGTCCAGGCCTTGCGTCAGTATTAAATAAGGGTATCTGACTTGAATATCTGACAGGCATCTGGTTTTAGTAACGTGGAGCACGGCAGTATGGTGGGAAAGATGACATATAAAAAATCACCATACGTTTTTGTGTTGTTTTTTTAGCATCTCCACCTCACTCTGGTACAAGATACAGTGAACTTTGTATTTTAAGCAACAGTAGAATGGGGCAGTTAGGGTGGTGGGTAAGTGCGTGCCCTCCCTCCCTGAAGGTTGTCTGCATATATGTTCCAGTAAACGTTAGATATTTAAATCTGTGAAAATTATAACACGCCTTAGACAAGAGTGCTGGGTCAGCAACTACCTGTACAGATGATTGTCCTCCTGCATAGATGTGGACCGTGACCCAGACAACGCAAGTGACCAACAGTGAGAGTGCTACTTTAAGCATTTCACGGGCAGCTGAGATTGCAACATTTGTCTCCTGCTTGCAGGTGAACTGTGAGTGTGCCCTTTATGTGCCACATCGACAGGAACGGCCCCTATGTTGCGTCTTGTCAAAGAACGTCCTGTGGCTAAGTCACCTGGCATGGGCAGGGTGTGATCCTTCTGTATTTCCAGTCCTGCTGTAGAAGCATGATGCTTCTTTAGGCAAAAAGTGAGGACCCTCTTTAATGCCTCACTTTGTGGATGTCATGTTGAACACTGCCTGAATGTTCAACAATCAGCAGAAGGCTTAGACTATTTCTGCTTTGAATGTAGTGGAAAATAATAAATTAAGCTGTTTGAATATATCCTGCGTCTAACCACTTATCCCGGTCAGGGTCACAAGGGGGCCTGGAGGCTGGGGTATACACTGAACTCACTCACTGTGGACAAATTACAGACACCAAATAGCCTGTGTGTCTTTGGACAGTCACAGGAATCCCATGAGACACAGGGAGAACAGGAAAACTCCACACATACACACACACACACACACACACACACACGATTCATACGCCCAACTCTGGAGGTGTGAATCAGCAGTACCACATACTGAGCCATCATGCCCCCCAGACCATAAACGTAACTCTTTTAATTTAAACATTTCTAATGGCTGCACTTATCAAACTACATGTGAGTTTTTTTTTTTTTTAAGTTGCCTTTTGGGTGATGGGGGAGAATGAGCAATAGATACATTACTATGACCAGGGCTGTGAAGGTTGCTGAGCTGGCACCATGAATATGTAAAAGGAACAAATGACAGGGAAAGCACAAAACATTCGTTAACTGTTCGTTTCATTTTCATTGAAGAATATCACGCTTATAAACTGAGATGCGCAGGTTTGTTTTTCGGACCTTTGCTTCGGCAAAACTGAATTGAAGTCAACACCTGGGTGTTGTCAAAAAAAAACAAACTGCTGAATTCAAAGGCCATTGAGGCGATAAGGGCTTGGCAGCTAAGTGGAAATGCAGTTTGGACAGCTCAGAAAGTGATGCTGGGCTCCTTTTCAAAGAACACAGTTCTGCTTCTGATGTGTTACCAGTGCGTGTTTTCTTTTTTTTTTTTTTTCAAAGAGGCCAAAGAGTCATTATTGTTTTCAAACAGAGGGCACTCTTTTGGCCATGGTTACCATTGATCTAAAGCTCTAAGAATCCAGAACTACAGAGCTTTACTGTCCAATGTTCTGTGTGATCCCGTTCTTGTGTAAAAAGTACGAGTATGCAGCAAAAGCAAAATTCGGAGCGCGAAAGTCATACAGCTCCTACACAAAACAAACCATCTGTATGTAGATGAGCGGCAGGTTGCAGTTTGTATACAGTAACGTAGCTTTTCTGCATTTTTGTAGTGCGGGTGTTCCAGGAGAGCAGAGTTTCTGCCCACGGGGCTTTTGCTATCACTACTGGTTTTTCTGGTAAACGGATTCAATCCCACATAGACACTTACCATATTGTAGTTGTGCCATCCAGAAAGGCTTTTCCAGATCTTTTACAATAATCAGAGGGAAATGTTTTGACAAGCTTTTTCCTAGGCTAGGCTACATGTCCGTAACATGTGGGATGCAAGAGTATGGTGGACTGCGAAACCACAGCACCTCTATTCACTGATTACTTTCTGTAAAATAGTTGTCAGCAACCTGTGACACAAGAATCCACTGAAGCTGGATATTGCAAGGACACACGTGTCTGTGAGGAGAAGCATTGAAACCATGGAAAATTAATTACTTTCACTTTTAAAATAACTGTAGATGCATGCTATAGTCTTCACTAGGGCCATTATATTGCTATTTCAGACATATTATGCCATAGATATTTTTCAAGAAGATGACTTCACTTCGGGTGGCACAGTGACTCAGCGGTTAGCACTACTGCCTCACACCTCTTGGGTTGGGGGTTTAAATACTGCCTCTGCTCTGTATGTGAAGTTTGTATGTTCTCCCTGTGATTTGCAGGGTTCTTCCAACGGTCAGGAGTCATGCAATCTAGGCTGACTGCTGATTTCACATTGCCCATGGTGTCTGAGTGCATGTGTGACTGTGCTCTGTGATGGACTGGCAACCCATCCAAGGTGTTCCCTACTTTGTGCTCTAAGCTGCCTGGGATAGCCTCCAGGCACCCCTGTGATCCTACATAGGATAATGCAGCTTGGAAAATGGATGGATAACTTCACAGCCATAATTTAGCCTTATAAATAATGTTTATGAATCATTTACAATCAAAGTTTTAAATATCATTTTATTTGATTTTAATTGATTGGATTTTATTTTCAAATATAGCTTTTATTTGTATCTCTTCCTTACCGTGTTTTGCTCTGTTTTGTCAGCATAATATGAGAACTGTGCATGTCTGGTCACAGACAGATATTGAAGGATTACTTTTTGTTTGCTTGGATTACTATTTAGACAATGAAGGTCTGATCTGGTTTATTTAGATGGTATTGATCTGTAGAAAAGTTAAAAAAGTAAAATAATGTATAGATCTGAATTTTGAAATTGAGCTCTGTAGGCTGTATAATCACACTTTTCACTGCACGTTCAGTTTCTAAAATGGTTCTGATAAAGTCATGTGCTTCATGGCAGTGATAGTGCAGTTTATCCTGGAGACAACAAAGCTTTTTCAGTGGATTGGCATTTCTCAGAAAATCTCTACAGGTGGAAAAGCCATGTCAAGTGCCCTGTCTGCAAATGCACAGTCAGTGGAACTTGCATGTGAAGGATAGTTTAAGTAGTGATGGGACAAATGAGGCTTCAAGACCTGAGGTGGGTGGGAGTATCCCAAACCACCAGTCAATGCTGGCACTAAATGAGGCTGTGCCTGTGGTCGTTGGTTGTATTCCCAACAACCATTCAGTGCTGGCATTCCGGATACAAACATCCACCACAGGTTGGTTTTGAAGCCTTATTTGTCTCATCACTAAGTTTAAGCACCTAGTGACATCATTTATTACTTAGAAAGCTCTCAGAAATTGAGTAACGATGTTGAACCATGTACCAACATCTGTTTTGAATTTCAAACAAGTCAAATAACAATGGCATTTCTCCTGGCATGTTTTACACAGGTAGGCAATGAACTGTTTTGGTAGAATACAGGTAGTTGCCTGAGGAAGGATAGAAAATTGAATTCAGGAGAGAATCTTTGCGAGAAAAGGACTCGTGGCAGACATTTCCCTGTGAAACTACAACACTTAAAGGTCTTGGTTGAAAAAAAGAAAGGGAAATACTGGTTATTAATGTGCTGAGTCAAGCAGAAGGCCGTGATCGTATTTCACCTGTCACTGTGAAATAATGTCTTTTCAATGAAAACAGGAGGAGCTGTAATCTCTAAACAGCCATGTGTCACTCAAAAAGCTCATATTGCTCCCTGTCCCTGAAAGCATGTGTGTTGATCGCTCCAGCTTTTCTTTCTGGGACGATTTGATGTTTTGCGAAAAGTTACAGCCTGGCACCTAGTGGAATGCGCCATGCTGCCCAGTTTGCAGAATCCCCATCTTGGTAACGATGCACTGTAGGTGTACTTGTCACCGCTTGGTCGAGTTCAGCTTCACTGGAGTGAGAAATCCAGGTGATAGAAATCCGTAGATTGGTGTGCTGGGTTGGCAGCTCGGTGATTAAAGCTGGGGGGGGGGGGAGCTGGGGTAATGGGGTCAGCTGTATGAACAAAATTTTAAATGCAATAGAATTTTTGATCTCCAATGTCTGGTGTTAAAAATAGAAAGCCAAAATAGAAGTATTCCTATCCTATCATATTGTAAACTCTCTGTTTGATTGCTAGAAAAATGTAAGATACACATGAAATAAGATGTAGCTCTTAGCACAAAGGCACTTGTGTTTTTCACAGGCACAGTTCAGAGACTTACTGCCCATGATTATTTAAAGGGGAATCTCACCATAAACAAAGGAAAGCTCTTTGGATCACTGATCCTCACTTTCCTACATGTTTCTCTGAGCACTGAAGTACCGCTCTGCAGAAACATTAAGGGATGTGTCTTTCTACCACTGCTGGAAATGCATAAATACAGAAGAGCAAATGCACTGCATACCCTCAGGAGCCTTTCTAACATTCACACAGTCCACTGTGTATTCCTGTCATCCATCACTTGCTTTTCGAAATTATGTATTACATCCTTTAATCTAAAACGGAGTCGTCCTGTTCTTCTGTGGGGTTTTATTCTCAGTTTATCAATAATCCCATTAAGAAGTAAAGGTTAAATGATGACAAAATGCAAACTTACAATGGCATAAAATGTCCATCCGAAATCCGCATGCTGCTATTTAGCTCAGCAGAGAGCTGCAGTGCATATGAATGTGCTTTAGGGAATTTCACAGGACACTTAAAGAAAGTCAGGGCAAAATGTTTAAATGTTATACATAGATGCGGTTCTCTTGGCAATTTATTCATGTTCGTTATGAGACGTGGCTTTAATGTGAAGTACAGTGGTGTGTTACTCTGCCTGTAGTTGAGTTGTTTTTCCGAGTGTTTCCGTATGGATCGGCCAGAGATGTTTTCCATGTCACTGAAAAAAAACATAAATCAGCTCATATCAATTGGCACCCACGCTCTTCTCCCCAGAGAGACGGCTACATGCCCCCAGACTCGGGAACCCTTGCTGAAAAAGCACAGCTGGATCTTTGTACTCCAGGGGGCAGTATTCATGCCTCCCATGGCTCGGGGGCCGTCTCTCGTTGTGCCGGCCCCTCCATGGACCACCTTCTTCTAATAGTGTATGCTGGAAACAAGCGTCTCCCGCTGAGTCTGAGGATAGACCTGCCGGAAATGTCTGACATTGCTTGAGCTTTCCAGAAGGGTCCTTGATAACTGTGACTTGGAGAGTGTTTCACGATGAGTATGTTTAAAGCTACTCTAGGGGCTATACAGCAGTTGGCATGGTAATTAATCAATATCTCAACATAGGTCAAAAACACGGTCATCGACAACATCCTGCTTGTTATTTGGCTTGTAAATGACCTGTATATTTTTAAACTAATTTGTGTAGAAGTTACACAGTGTGATGCTCAGTGATTCTGCGTAGGCAGCAACCAGTTCTAAAATGTAATTATTCATGTTCCATTCCCGAATCTAAAATTGTCACTTTACCGTACCAATTTTGAGATTTTTGTTGTTGTTGTAGTCTGTTCCTGTTTTAAAATTTCTTTAACCACAGTTCACAAGTTGTTTCTTAAAACTACCTCATGAGAAGCTCGCTATGGAATTCCCCACGTAGACAGAGGTCATATTCATTGGTGCCTTAATCTGTTCGAACCCTGTTTTTAACAATGTTCGACTACCCTTGATTTAGGACGATCTGTCTGCAAGAGATTCAACTACCAAGGGTTTTGGATGTTTTTAATTGACATTGGACCCACTTAAATTTGAGCCTGATGAGATTCAGCCTCTAGGTGATTTTCAGGGGTTTAATTGTTTTACAGATTAAGTAATCCTCATTGTCTTTGAAAATGGATGATCCTGCTTAGATTTTGCTACTTTATATTGTGTGCCATTCAAACCTATGGTTCAAATGACATCCGCTGACAGACCACAGAGGGGACTCTGACCAACAGTGTTCCATAATGCGGTTTTGGCCAGCCTCAATGAACAACATGCAATCGACACTTGGCAAACAGAGAGGAATCCTTACGGATTCGGTAACAGTTATTCTAAAATGACATCTGTGGATAAAAATGTGGTGAAAAAAGGCAAAAGCAGCAGCTGCTTGTGGGGTAATGTGTAGCTCGGTGGGTTAGGGGGCTGTACCTATTAGTAGGTTGTGGATTCAAATTCTGTGGTGAGCAAAGCAAACATGTTCATATTGGGTTCATGCACATGGCCTTTAACCCCAACTGACAATATCCATGTCAGAATGGCAATGGAGTTTGGTTCCTAAAATCTCTAAATGGCCATGTTACAAACCAGAACCGATTCAGATGTAGAACTGATGGTCCTACTGAATCCCTGGCCTCTGCAGTCTTATGGTCCTACTGAATCATTAACCTCTGCAGTCTTGTGCTTCTACTGAATCACTGACCTCTGCAATCTTATGGTCCTGCTGAATCCCTGGCCTCTGCAGTCTTATGGTCCTACTGTATCACTGACCTATGCTGTTTTATGCTCTTAATGAATCACTGACCTCTGCGGTTTTCCAGTCTTACTGAATCATTGACCTCTGCGGTCTTCCAGTTCTACTGAATCAATGACCTCTGTGGTCTTCTGGATCTACTGAATCACTGACCTCTGCGGTCTTCCAGTCTTACTGAACCACTGACCTCTGCGGTCTTCCGGTTCTACTGAATCAATGACCTCTGTGGTCTTCTGGATCTACTGAATCACTGACCTGTGCAGTGTTCCAGTTCTACTGAATCACTGACCTCTGCGGTCTTCCAGTTCTACTGAATCACTGACCTCTGCGGTCTTCTGGTTCTACAAATCACTGACCTCTGCAGTCTTCCGGTTCTACAAATCACTGACCTCTGCAGTCTTCTGGTTCTGCTGAATCAGCAGCCTTTGCACTCTTATTAAATCAGTGGGCTCTGTGTTTTTGAGAGTAGAAATGTCAGTCAACATGGATAGGTGTGGCCGATAACAGTCACACGATGGAACGAGCACATGAATAAAAGTACACCACAGCTATAAAAACATGAAACATTCTACGGTCTTGAGTGCTTTTCTTACAGACGGCGATGTTCTCAAGATGCTGGCTGAGTGCTTGGCAACATAAACACCCCTCATTAGTACTGACATACTCAACAAGACACAACTGATCTTTTGTTTCAGTTTTACAAAACAAATTTATTTAGCCAACCCCACAGATAGCAGGTCTGTTTTCATGTTGGTGTATGTTATTAATATTCATGAGTCCTTTCTGAACAAGTAGTAAAGTTCTTCTACTGTTATGAAGTAGCTGAGTGCATGTGGGTGGGGGGATTCTCTGGGAGATTAGTGAACCCCGAACAAGATTGAAATCTCGCACGGCATTAAAATGTCAATCTTCACAATGACTGTCACATATCCAGAGGGGACAGAGGCATGCAAGGACCTAAATGTTTTACAGTATTAAATGGGCCCTTGCTTACAGTTAATTTCCCCTACATTTTATCTAGATACCTTTAAGTTAAATATAGTACTGTGAAATGTTTTTATTGCGATGAAGTGACAAGTGGATGTATCCACATAAACAATAAGTTTTTCCCTTCATGTTGTGAAGTTGATGCAGGTAATGCACGATTTGCTGCATGATTGTTTAAACATAAGTGGGTGGTGTATTTGTAACAGAGGGATGCCATTGAGGCGAATGCTTGACCAATGACCAGTCGATCACTTTCTGACAGATGAGGGATGGATGGGATCTGGGTATGTTGACAGATTGATGAGCCAGCAAAATGCCATGTCAGGTCATCAGGTACGTTTAAGCCAGTGTCACTGATGCTGACAGAACCTGTCGTGTCTTAAACAAGAGATTCCTCCCCTTTGGGCAGATGGACCTCTGAGGCATATTCAGTGCAGTGTTTGTCTGGAAAAACCTCCTGTTGATACAGCAGTCTAAATACGAATATGGCCGCATCCATTTTTTTTCCCTCAGTCACAGTTCTTCTGATGGTTTCCTGCTGTAGACTGTGGTTCTGTGGTTTATCGGAGAATACATCTACCAAGCTCCCAGTCATCAGTCACACGGTGTGCGCATTAGCCAAGAGAAGGAGTCGCAATCCGAACCCAAGCTGCGTCATCAGCACCATCACAGCCGCTCCGAGATCCACCAGGTCTAAGATTGTGTCACCCCACTGTTGGGTGAATCAGGTCGAAGACTGTTGTGAAAATGGGTAGGGATGCAGCATTATACTTACACTGTACTTTCCGTGCTTGCTAAAATAAAACACAATGCTTAAGACAAAAACAGAAGTAGCCGTGTACTGGTATTTCCTGTGAGAAAGCTCATCAGCATTTTAAAGTGCTAAATCTTTTGTCCTTTTTGTTATTTAGATGTCAATCAGTGACGTTTTATTATTACAATATATTACCATCGTGTCATAAAATAATGAACCGTCCCTTAGCACTCAGGCCTACCTTTCGGACGGTGACCCGCCTTTCAGGGAGGAAGAATATGCTGCTCTACCCTTTCCATAAAGCTTGAATTCCTTGGGCGTGCCCCATTAAAGCGTTAGCATGCATTGATTCCCCAGGGTGCCACTAGCAGCGGGCTAACGTCAGTCTCCAGAGTAAAGGAGAAAGTTGGGCCTGTCCCATACGCAGATTACTCTGATAGACATGAAAAAATGGTCGCCCCTCCCGCTAGTTAGAATCTTTTTCTTTTTTCCTTTATGCACATCAGTAAGCAGTTCGTCATGCTCTGTTCGTTTTCGAAAGTGGATACCCTAGGTTCGCAATCATTTCTTCTTGTTGGGCCCTGATGCACATTCCCTGTATCTTTTGCACTGGTTTAGAGAACATTGGCTGAGTAAGTGATGCTACTTAAACTGGCGATCTGTGTTAATCCTGAATAATATCCAAGTACGGAATGAAGCACAATCAGCTGGCAGAGAGACAGCTGTGTGTCCTGTCCCCTGTCCCCAGCTCGGGCAGTCTGCTCTGGAGGAACATCGCGTCTCGCTGTTGAGGTGATGTCATGGCGGGAAGCGTGTACTGCCACAACTCTGCGCTTGCCGCTCTGGGCTGCAGCTGAACTCTTAACCATATCCAATCTAAGTGCATCACTCAGCTCCCTGCGTGAGCCGCACGCACCTCTCTTATTGGCATTATTGCTGCCTGTAGCACATTTGCTCTGTAAATGCTAACACAGGTTGCAATGGCCACTTTTTCTCCGGAGCAACGCCTCTGGGTTGCTGCAGCGGTGATTTTGCTCTGAGATGCATGTCAGCTCCTTTTCAGAAGGACCCCTTATGTTCACGTAAAGAAAATTGCTGCCATAGGTCTTTTTTTTAAAATGTGCACCCTTATTTAAATTCACAGAATGAGTGGAATCACAAAGCCTAAATCTGTCATTGTTCTCTGTTTTGTTCCTTTTCTCTATCCATACATCTTCTCACTCCTCATCCTGGTCAGGGTCAGAGGGAGGCTTGGAGCATAGTCCAGGCAGCACAGGGCACAAGGCTGGGGTACACCATGGACAGGATGCCAGTCCATCACAGGGTGCATATCCCTTTTTTCTGGAATCTGAACACGACCAAACTGGTCTTGACAGGATTCTGAACACCACCAAATTGGTCTTGACTGGAATCCAGACATAACCAAATTAGTATTTACACTTCAAAGGGAATGTACTGTACTTCCTGTCAAAAACAGAATGAAGACAGATATGATAACAAGAATCAAGTATTTTCTGAATATTCATGTACATATATTCATAAGAACAAAGCAAATAATAGACATATCTGTGACAAGATGAAACTGGCTGCATGCTGCAGTTTTAAAGGACTGTCATATTTTATTTTGCTGGTCATACTTTATTTAAAAATAAACATAATAGTTGAAATATTTGTCTTTATCATCATGTTGTGCACCTTCTGTTTGAGTAAAACTGTGGGACCACACATGGTCTCCTGATTGTGAGAGTGTACGACAATACATAGAGTCAACGTAGCCAACACCCTGTAGAATGGAGAGTAGGAGGAAGTGAAGAATCTGCTGGATTTTGTAACGCGCCCACTGAACTGCATTATGCAGACAGATGGGCCCCCTTGCCACCTACGCGTTATTACAGTGTGGTCATTACAATCTCCGTATGATCAAGCTACACATCACTGTTGCCCAGAGTAATGTCTCACGTGTGGAGCTCTTGATATGATCATTCCCAAAATCACCATTCTTGTGTCTGTCCCATAAAACTATACCACGTTAGCCCTTGCCAAAATTTCTTACATTTATGTTTGTGCAGTATTAAATTTACATGCAAGGAATAATGGAGAATAAAACAAGATTTAATCAGTAAGGCTCTACAGTTTCTTTATTTTTGCATTTTTGGCCTAAAATTGATCAAAAAGGTCTTCTTTCTTTAGAGATGAGGTGCTCCTTGTGCATCTTGTCTCCATCATTTGGAGGATTTCTAACGGTGTAAATGCCACTATTAGGTGAGATTTATTTACAGATTAAAAAGATTGTAGCCAGAATCCAGTTCTTTTCAAGGTGTGTGGGAAGAATCAGTGTAGTCAAATTCAGGTACCTAGAGGTAGTGCTGGGACAAATGAATCTTCAAAACCCATGGTATGTTGGATTATTCCAAACTAACCAGTCAATGCTGGCACTAAATGAGGCTTCAAAACCTATGGTAGGTGGGAGTATCCTGAGCTAACCAATCAATGCTGGTGTAAATGAGGTTTATAAACCAGTGGTGGATGGGAGTATCCAGAGCTAACCTGATTGGTAGTTTGGTAGTAACAGCATTGATTGGTAGTTTGGTAGTTTGGGATACTCCCATCCACCATGGGTTTTGAAGCATCCTTTATCCCATCACTATCTGAAAGCCACCCATGAACCTCTTGCTTGGACTTAGCCGTCTGTCGAAGGACAGAGGGGCAGAGAGGATTTTTTATGGCGTCATCTTTTTGAATCTTTTCTTTTGTTAAGTTATTCCTTCTGGACGCAGTTCGGATGGAGCAACTGTCCCAGGGGAAGCCGGTCACTGCAAAACTAGGACAGAGACGAGCTTCCCCACGCTGCCACTGCTTGCCCACGCTGCCGCTGCCGGGTTCGAGGGAAAGCCCGTTTTTCCAGAGCCATGCCTGAGTTGTAACAGGAAATTACCTAAGAACTATAGAGATTTACTTGTAAATAGGACAGATTGGGCTCACTTGCACATTTTACAACTGACATTTCTGTTACGCCTTGCCATCCACTCCTATTTCCGGCCAGTTCCTAAACGAGGAACATTGTCTTGTGTTTGCCTGCAGTTCGGCATAACATTCAGAAAGGCTCTATGTTGAGGGGTGCAGCTAGTGAGGTCAAGGGTGCAGGTAGCCCAGAGAACCCAGGGAACAAGGGGTGCTGTTTTGGTGGCCCATGATTGAGCTGTGCATGGGAATTTCTCTCCAAGGTGCCAAAGAGGTAGAGCTGAAGCTGTCAGATGTCCTCTGATTTAGCCTGAGGGAGGAGCGATGTCCTGAAGCGGGCTGATTGACTTGCTGATGCAGTGGCAGCCCCGCTCATCTTATTCATGGGCAGAAAGCTAAAAAGTGACACATCTCTTCAGTGAGCGAAGCGGAGACAAAACAGAGCTGAGAGAGAGAAGCAGGAACCTTCTGTCTATGCTGGACGGTAGCGATAGGACAAATGAGACTATTATCAGCACTGATTGGTTAGTTTGGGTTACTCCCACCCACCACAGGTTTTGAAGCCTCATTTAGTGCCAATAATGATTAGTTAGTTCAGGAAACTCCCACCCATCACTCCTGGAAGGCGCATGCATTTTGTCTGCCTGATATATCCAGTTTAGCGGGACTTTAGCCTGTGTTGCTGCTTTGCCATTCAATCCAGAAAGTTCTGGATGCACTTTCAAAATTAGCTTCATCTGCCTCTTGTTATGCATTAATTTTTGAGTATAGAAGTTAGTTATCTACAATGCTTGCTCAGTTATTGATGATAAAACCTGCCTATTCTGTCTGGTTGTAGTTTAAAATCTTGGTGCTGGATCCATAGGCTGAGGAATTTGTTTGTTTTTAGATTTATGTACATGCACGTATACAATATATAATGCTAACTCAGAATTCCACAGACTTTTTAAATTAACAGTAAAGAGGCAAGATGATGCACTAATGAAATTACAATTGATGAGAAGGTACATTTGTAAAACACCTTCCTTTGGGTACATTTCTCACCTTTTGAGCAAATTGCCAGGATAGCTATTACACAAAAGAGCTGCACTCTGCACTTCCTGAAAAGTGAATGAAAGGATAATCCAGAAAGCTGGTTGTGTTTCGAACCGTCTGCCTCCTCGGCATCCTTCCTGCCATACAGTTCAACCCCCTCCCCAGAGCACAAGCAAGCCATTGTGACCCAGGAAGCAGAGATGAGGAACGAATGATTGATTCCCACCCTGAATACAAATGTGCGTTTTCACTGGGCACTAAGACACAGACATTGAATCCGGAGCAACCTAGCACGCCATGGGAAACATTACGCCACATTAACTTACGGTGTGGTAGCATGTCACTGATTTGTGGTGTCGGGCAAGTATGCGGCGTTAAAAACTGATTGACAAATAATGCGAGATTATATTAGTGTGAGACTGTGCTAGTTATCTAGTGATGGAGCTTCACCATTCATCAGTTTTAGTTTTATTATGATAAAATCATCCATGTGAACATCGTTATAAAACAAACATTTAAAAATTACTATGAAAATATTCAATGCTTCAGTCTTATGTTTGCACATTCTGTTGCCATTTAAAATTTGAATTGTACATTTTCAGCTTTCTATGGCCTGTTGTGGAGGAATTTCCATAGCTAGGGTGTCCCATTTTCAAACAACAGGCATTTAGGTGTATTTCTTAGTATTATTTTTTTTTTAAATCTTTTTAATTGATGATCTAATACATGGCAGTTTTTTTCCCAGAAACACCCAGTGTGAATAGTTATATGAGATTAGTAGATATTAAGGGAGGAGGTCACATGACTGTGGATTAGGGCATCTTAACATCAACATTCTGAAGCTCCGTAATACTTGTCACAAGTTAATGGATCAATGAGACCTCACTGAGGCAGGCTTTGGCTTTTTATCGGTCTGATATGTACATTCATTGCTCCCCTTGGACTTCTCAGGGTCAAAGAGGTCATAGCTCTCTTCCAATAAAGAAAAATGATTGATCGTTCCAGTGCCGTCCTATGCCTTCCTTATTTATGGATCTTGCTACTCAGACCTCCAGGAACCTGAGTGTGGCAGACTGTGAGTCCGATGGTCCTTCTTGGACAGTCCCATTTCCAGGAGATTCCCAGGAGAACAACTACAGATAATTTCTTCATCATTGTGACACATTTAGATTCTCACCTGGAAAATTCACATCCTTGCTCATCTACCAATATGGACCTGACCCTAACATACTGGAATTTTCTAATGCTCTCGTTCATCGTTTACTGATACTCAAATCCAGGCAGAAGAAGGAGGACAAGAACAGAGTTGCTGTACGTGAAGGCCTGTGGTGAACATTTGAGTCATTTTGCAACGCTTTTATCTACGTGCTTCAGGCAAAAGTGGTGATTTTCGAAAATGCTGCTTTGTAACTAATTCCCTGTTTTCACTCCCTTATCCACGTAGTACGGACTTCAAAGGAATTGCGATCCTGCAGGGGATTTTGATATCGCAAGATACTGTGGATACTGGGCTATTCCTGCGAATACAGAGCACACCTGCACCCAGGACTGACAACTCATGGTAAGTGAAAAGTCCATTGTCAAAATAAACATAAACAAAAGCTTTATTTTTTTTGTTGTTCTGTTTAGTGAGGAGAACTGGTTGAGTTATTGTTTGGGTTTATTTTTTTTGTTGTTCTGTTTAGTGAAGAGAACTGGTTGAGTTATTGTTTGGACTGTGCAAAATTTTAAGTAAATAAATACTGTATACAGGAAGGGAAATTTAGATTGAATTTGAGAACAATAGAAAAAGCATCAAAACGATTGGCAAACCATAAATAATCACTTATAAATTATTGCTCTTAATTACTAGTGATAAGTAAGAAAATACCCACTTCCCTTAATGAAATTTGATCGAGAAAAGCATGTAATCTCAAATGATATTGGGATCAATATCATGGACAGGGGTCTCACTGTTACTGCAGTGGCCTTTGTCACTGCTGATTGCTCTACTTGCCCTAGAAATGAATCTGAAAAAAGAGATCTAAGGCACAATAAGAAGCCCCTTTGCTTGGGCCTGGCAGCTTGAAGCTGCTTTGTGTTGTTGAGAAACCCATCTGGTGTTTTTGGCTGCAGGTAGAGGTCATCGGCTTATGATTCCGACCATGAGCTTTCCGAGGCTGCGACCACAGGCTCCAACAGGCTATTTTTGGCCAGGATACTCTGTGCAATTCATACAAGTGTTGACAAAACACAAATAGTAGCGTGATTCCTCTTTACCAGGAGAGTAATCAACCTGTGTTTCAGGTAGTGAAGGAGATGCTGGAAAGTGGAAATATCACGCTAATCAGATTCATAACAGAGATACATGTTTAATTTATCAATCGCTAGTAATATCAATGTATGTTTAATCATTTTTAAAAGTTTCACATTAGGAATTTGGGTCTCTGACCATAGCAATGGTGAGTGAATGAATATTTCATTTGATATAATATTCAGGAATCAAATGTTACGTATTTTAGCCACAAATTGAAAATACTTCTTAAAAATGACAATTAGATCCATGCATGGATGTCTTTTTTCAGTAAACTGGACAATGGTTCAGGGGAATATGCCGGATTCGTTCTCCTGTCATTGCAGCAGCCTTCGGTGGGAACAATAATGACAGCAGATGGTTTGTCAGTGGCAGGTCGCTCGGCAATTCCCGCGATGAGAAATCGGAGCTTTAAAAAGCATTGCTTCACCGCCGACAACCTTTCTCGCATTTTGTGTTAGGCTGCAGATTTATTTACCAGGATAACATCCTTCACAGAACCTGTGTTGATGGGCATTTACAAAACAGACCTCAACCTTCAAATCAACCAGTCTACGTATGAAATGAACAATATGCTCATCTGCATTTGTTTTTGCCTGGATGATATTTGAATTTTTCCATTTTTTTTGTTATATCCCTGATAATAATATACGTCCGACTGGTCATAGTTAGTGTACTTGTTTGCCCATTTTAGGCCCTTTCTCCTATGCCTCCCAAAATAAGAGTCGATCTCATGGGGTATTTTAGTTTGTTTAAGCATTAATTGAATAAACAGACATTTGTTCTTTCTGCATGATGGCCTTTTTAGTTTGTTTACTCTGTGAGTTTGGACAAGCCATGAAAACATGACAAGGCAGTAACTTTGGCTAAACAGTAGTGTTGTGAGTTCCAATAACCTGGACTGTGGTTTTGAATAAAGTCCTCGGCTATTTGAAAGTAACTGCAAGTTAAGGTTCTGATTTTCTGATCTGCAGCACGCAATGATCTCAACTCTTCAGCCCCTGACTAAGAGCATCACTGTCTCATTTTTAGGACAGAACCGTACGATACCTGGAAGGACCTGAGATTTAACCTCTGCCCGTTTTACGGTGAAGGGAGGACTAAGGAGTTAAACAAACCCTTTTATATGTAATGTGGCAACACAAAGACCATGAGGAAGAAACCCACACAGACACTGCCTCCCGTTCAGACCCACTGCCTCATACAGGGCTGTACTGTGCTGGCAGATGAAACCTGTGGACCATCCTTTCCAGCTCATTAGTTGCCCATCAGCACAGGCATGCTGGAGGGAGGCCCCTTTAAATTCATACAATTCTGAAGAAAACACTGGGTGGGTTATTCTCATAAACAAACAGCAGCATCTCATCACTGAAAACAAGCAATGCTGGCTTAACCGCATCAGACATCGAGTATGCAGCTGTGTGCTGGCCCACTCCGTGCTCAGTCATGGGAAATGTACTCTTTCGTTTCCTGTGCAATTTGTTTTCAAAGACGTCTTTTATTTTCACCCCACATGCACCCCTTTCTGTCCAATCTGTTACCCACAATGAACTAAAGGTGCTAATTTGTTTAATTTAGCCAAACACACTCTAGGAAATGTCCCATAGACAAGGACTCTTTTTTTACTTTACTTAAAGTCAATGTATTTGTGAAATGATCCTAGCTGTGGAGCTACAGTTACGAAGCATCCATATAAAATCATTACAGCTTCAAGCAGGCCGTACGTGCTGATTTTCCCAGATTTGTAACCTTGTTCTAACTGCTTATTCTGGTCAGGTCATGGTGGGCCTGGAGCCTATCCCAGGCAGCATAGGGCACAAGAGAGAGCTACACCCTGGATGGGATGTCAGTCCCTCACAATGAAGATTTTTGCATGTTTCTATGCTGAAACAAATTTTTAGCCAGCGCAGTTTGTGTAACTGCCAATGGCGTAACGTGCTTGATAGAGAACTAGTAAGAGAACTTCATAAGCTCAGTCCTGGCTATTGCTATATATAACTACTCTGGAGGCACTTATGGCAGAAACATTCATTGTTTGCTAGCTTCAGTCAAGACTCTGGTTTGAAGCAGAGTTTGCAGGTCACTCCCCTGGAGTAACAGTTCGACTGAGGCTATGTAGGCTTCTGGAAGACACGCCGTATAATTACCTAGAAAAAAGGCAGCAAACACGGGAAGGTCAGCATAAGTGAAGCACAGAATTTAATCATGTTACACACTTTTCACTGAAGCTTCACATTTTAAAACATGCTATGTTTATTTATACACGCCATGGTACCAGACTCTGTTCTTTTCACAAATTAAAAGAACCACTATCAAAGTGCCCTTTAATAGCATCAGTGTAAAGCAGCAGAGAGACTTTGACTTCTTTGACCTACATTTTTCACGAAGTGCCCAGAAGTGCCCATAAAACCGGCTTCCACGAAGCTACGGTGGACCAGTGAGAAAAACTGGAGACACAGAAGTGTCTTTCGGGTTTTTTAACATATAACTGAAGTAGAGGGTCACTGAGCATCAGAGAAAGGTGGAGGCCTCATGACAGAATACCACTCCAAAACAGAACTATAGCCTGTGGATGGCAGAAAAGGGGAATGTGGCCATCCTGTGGAGGGATACATGATGGGGGGGATTGTGTCTATTCACCCCACTTGTTCCTAATCATTTTTTGGTCCCAGAAAACCAGCACCTATTCATCCTTGGTAGCTTTATTGGGCTGGCAATGTCTGGGGGGGACTAGAAATTTCTGGAACAATGTAGAAATTTGTGTATGAATGAATATAATGAAACATCTGGACCAGACAGCCAATCAGGATATAGGTCAGCAAAACCTGGACCGGACAGCCAATCAGGATATAAGCAGCTAGTCCCTACAATTGCCACTGGATTATTCTGCTGGCACTTGCTGGAAGAATGTAGGGATGGCAAATATTATATTTCATGCCCCTGGTTTTATATCTGATAAGGAACAAGTGTGAGCAAAATGTCTATATTGGTTTGTTGGCAGGGAATAGTTAGGGTCAGTTGCAGGCTTTTAGTCCAGCCTTCAGAACAGCAACAATTGGTGGTTTTGATGCTCTGGCTGTTGGTTTTTATAGGGTTGGCTCTTCACTGTGTGCTTGTGAAACCACAGGACACTTAGATGGAAGGTTTAAAAGCCATCATTTCTGCTCTGGCTTCTGTTGTTGGAGTGTGCCCTTTACTATTAAGGCTATATACAGACATTTAAAAACCTTCGGAGATAGTATGTCATCAACAAAGTCATGTGAACTTTGTACCTTTGGCTTGCGCTGGCCAGCAGTGACTTGTTTCTTGCTGTTTCAAAAGACTGAGTCCAGTCCGCTCAGTTAAGGCTCAGTTAAGAATCCACACTGATGTTGACGTCCGTCAAGCTGTGACACGGTTAGTATGAAGTGCATAATACAAATCAGAGACAGGGAGCTAAATTCAGTATTTTGACAGTCATTGCCAAACTGTGGGTTCTTTGAATATGTGGGAGTTAAGTTACCCAGCCACAAGTTTAATGCAATTGCTATAAAGAAGCCTCAGCGCTGGTATTAGGATACGGTCAAGGGGTTGTCTTAGGAAAATTTCCAAGTGAGTGATAGCATGTAACATAACATGGAATGATTGTCTGATTCAACAGGCTCCAGGTGTGAAGGTGCACAACTGGATGCTCAGGCCAAGCTGAGAGTTTGCATTTATTTTCTTAGATAATCGTTTTATTTGTTTACATCAGTGGGGCTGTCCAGGTTTATTTTCATGCTCAGTAATGCTATAGCAAGGCTTCTTTTGCATCTCGACCCAGTAGCCTTTGGCTTATGTGCTAAAGTCTTCGATCTATCACTGGTTAGGAAACATCTGACTTGACCATTTCTGCTTTCTGATAATGGCAGGTGTGTAACTGTGATAAACATCTGCACTTTTCAAAATAACAACTGCTGGATTAAAAAAGCTAAAGTTTGTTTCTGGTTTTTTGCTTTTGGAGAAAGCTGTATTATAAAATGTTCAAAGGGTTGTATAATTCTCAGATAAATGTACTTCACTTCTCGGGTCCTTACATGGTGTGTCAAACACACGTTTTGCTTATTTAATGCATATATTCATTTTGAAACATCAGTTGTAATATTAACAGATCTTAAAATGCAGATTGCTATTAAAAAATGTAATTATTTTATGAGCAACATCCTACCCTGAGAGACGTTACTCAGTTTTGATGATGCATATTTCCCACTTAATGAATGGAAGTGAAGAAAATAATTGAAGTGCATCCTGTCTTACGCCAGCAGAGGCCTGTCCTGAAATCAGATTCCTTCCCACTGGAAGCTGGGTTCAATGGGTGTGACTGGGAAGCTTTTTAACTCGTGGTGATCGGTCAATACCTGTCTCACCAGAGCTCTCCCAGGACTTTGCAGTCTGTGTCCTTCACTTTTATACACAGGCTTTAACGTGTTTTGTTCAGTCTCAAGGCTTTCTGTCAAAACTCCTAATTTGCTGATATTGACAGTAAAGATTCTGATGATGGAGTAAAGAATTGCTAACAATGTAAACCATATGGTTTTATTCTGGTTTTACTTACCAAGTGGAAACACATTAGTTTGATAAATACTTTACAACGCACTAACAGCAGGCTCTTATATAACATCATTAGGAGAGCTTCTCATGACTGAAACTGAGTTTGATTTAACTGTACAATGACTAGTCTGTCTATGACTTCGTCACAGTACAAACACTTAGAGGAATGAATTAAAAAATCGAACCTTTTGTTTGGCATTTTATATTGACTGTTAAGATTACTATTTTGTTGCCTAAAGTTTTCTCTTCACTGGAAACTTGTGTTACTCTTTCCATTGCCTTTGGAAGGAAATCAGCCAGAAAAAAACACCATTCAGAAAGGTTGTTTTTGTTCATATTAATGTCAGGCATACCAATGGAATGAATGATTCAGTTATACAGACGGAAAAGTCAGTGTTTAAATAAAGAGATACTCATTTGCAGTTTGGCCATTGTTTGGCCTGCAAAGCTCTTACTTGGGTGGTTAAGGGAAGTCTCTCTGTCCAGGGTCTCCTGTTGAAGTCACATGACCTGTGCTAATTCTGCTTTACACAAGCAGACTGTGTGAAACAAATCAGGTTGGCCAGATGGCAAGCTGGAGAAGCAGAACTAATGACTCTCCGCTGTTTTGCTCTCATGATTTATTGTGAAATAGTCTTATTTTTTTAAAGTTGATTTCTTTTATCAATAAACACTCCTTGAAATGTGAGCAGTTCTCCTACATAGCGGGTGATGATTTCTTGCTACTTAGGCCACTCCTCATGGTTATGGTATGAGTCCATCAGCTTCTCAGAGAGGTCCAGCTGCCTTTGCTGAGGGGATGAGCTTAATATAAGCATAGCGCCACATCACGTGTGCCTTGTAGCCGTCAGGAGCGAGAGAGACACATGTGCCCACTGTGTCTCAGATCCACGGCTGCTTTTTCCGCAGTTGAGGGCCGTGAGATGACAGGCGTCCTGTGGGACATGCTGGGGCCTTGCCGTGCAGTCTCTTTCCCCCGCAGGGTCTCTGAGGCTTGGTTACCACTTCCCCTTCAGAGGCCATCAGTGACACACGTTTCGTTTTATCACAACAGTTAGTGGATTCCCCACTATGATGGTGCCAGGATGTTAGGATGTTGACATGTAACAAAATCAGTCATGTGGCAAGGGTTTAGCATAATGTTTCTTCTACTGTGTCATTTACGGCAAAAGTCCGGATGATAATGCTATGTGTAATGCTTGTGTTTTGTGTTGTTTTAATTAGAATTTCTCAAGTTTCACAGCCTCTGTAGTGGAGCTGCATTTGGAAACTTTGAGTGTTTTGTGCTTAGCGTTTTAATGCTCTTTGGCATTCAGTCTAACTGACAGCATTTTCTATCAACAGGAGCTGATCTAGAAAGGTCTAAATATGCTCATTTAATTGATTGTTGTATCTACTTCTGTGTGTCAGTTTAGAGAAAATGTAAATACTTTTCTCATAATGTGTTTGGGAGTGTTATTAATACTGTTGTTGTAGCCTTTGGCTTACTGTTTGAACTTTCAGTGTTTCGTAACCTTTATACTTCATACTTCTAATTTTATACATTTTGCAGTCTGGCCTTTCCAAGACTCATGGGAATATATTCACTTCATAGGTCAGCATGACGTGAAAGAGTGAAGTTAACTACTGAAATCCTAAGAAGAGTAGCCAGCAATAACCTTCTGTAACTGGTACGTTTCACCAAGTATAGAATATGTGTTAACGTGCTGCTCTGTACCTGATTACAGGCCTCATAGCAGCGGTCTTCCCGACATTGCTGCTCTTCCGTATGGGAGCATGGACTAACGTAACCACGGCGACATCAGACCGATGCATGTCCGGCTCGTGCTGCTGAAGGACCTGCAGTGAAGACGTATAAAGTAGGTCTGGCTCCCAATTCACCTCGAAAGCCGTATATTTAATTATGTCCAATGATTCATTATACACATTATTCAGAATATATAGTCATTTAAAATGTTTATTGTACAAAGAATATAATTTCATTTAAATCAAATTCATTTTAAAGTATAGAAGGTGATGCACAGTGTGATTGGAACATAATTCTAATCAAGTTCAAGAACAGACATGACATTACAAATTACGTTTTATTTGCTATTCCACTGGATTTACTTTGAGTGACGTTAGTAAGTTGCTACATGCGATTTCATTTTTCTTAATGGTAATAAACTAAAGATTGTTCATTCATCTGTTCAAGACCTCATGGTCTGTTAGAAATTGGAACACTTGCCAACAAAATGTCCTGTTCTTTAACAAAGCCAGTTGCCTGTGATCAGACCATTCCTTAGAAATAAATCTTACCTTGTTAATTCGGTAAATAGACATTCAGAACCCTGCAGACTTTTTGCACAGAAACCCCAGCATCCATATTTTTAAAACAAGGTCTGTCTGGTTTCTGCAATATGCAGGCCTACGGTATGTAGACCGTATGCATTTGCGATGGTTTGCCTTGATGGGAATTCAGAGTGTAGGTTCACGTTGCCTTGCTTCATTCCCCGGGCGTCCCTGGGACCGTGTGGCTGGGCACCTCCCATTTCACTTAGCCAGCTGTGAGCTTTCCAGGCATGTGCCACGTCTAATACGCCATTTGGCCTTGAGAGAGCCGGGTGTGAGGAATCTCGGGCCGTTTGTTTGGAGAGAAGTCACAGATGTGAGCTTGTCTGCCTGCCCACTGATTGCTGGTCAGGATATCATCATATTCCTAGTTGCCAAGGCCAAAATATCAGTGGTCCTAGCTGTACAACTATCCATCAGGGATCGTTGTTGTTCGTTATTTGTATGCTGATAATATCCTGAAATCATCGACGCAGAAGACATCAGGTACCTTCCAAACAGACACAGTCTTTTAAACTTTCATGTGCCAGTCATTTCTGGTTAATCAGTACCTTTTATGTTTTCAGTGAATAACCTGTTTGGGATTTGGGTCTCATTACCCAGCCACAAAAAACATTAGGAAATATGCTAACTCCAATAGAACTAAGCTCTAATAACATTTTAAACAGGTTGTAATGGTTTCCTGTGGACAATGCCATCATATGGACACAAGCAAATGCACAGTCGCAGCCCAGTGGAGAGGAGAGGAATAAGTGAGTCCTACAGGGTCAAGAGGTATTTCATTATTTCACCAGCATCACTCGGTAGACTGCGTGGCTACTACACCTTCGGTGCCTTTTACACAAGCTTACTCTGCTTAACCATATTTCAGCCTCCTTGCTATCGTCCGGTCAGTAGGTGACCTCTCAGTTTGCTGGCTTTTAGGAGCATGTAACTGCCCTCTCCCAGGCGGCTCGAAATGGGGCAAAGAGTGCAAAGTTATACATATAACAGGTTGGAAATAATGTATAATTAATACGGAAGTAATTACAGCAGTATAATAGTGCTACAACGTATACAACCCCCTAAGACCATTAAAGATTTGAATTCCATGAGCAGTTTGTAAAATGAGTACAGTTGAGACTGAGATAGGTTAACCAATCTACTGCAAACAACTGCTAACAAGCTAATGCTAAACAGAATGGATGCTGGGATGCAAACTGAAAACAAAAAAACAATGTCTCTTGTCGGGATATTCGGCTTCCATGTGGCGATCAGGTAGCGTGGATGAAAATTATGCTTGTGATTCACAGATATGATACGTAGATGTGATTTTTGGATGAGATTCACGGATGCAATTCGAGGATATGATTTGAGGAAGTGATTTGTGGATACAACGCATGGACATGTGATTCGTGGATGTGATTCACAGTTATGATTCTTCAGTGCGATTCAGAGATATGATTTGAAGAAGAGATTTGAGGATACGATGCATAGATGTGCGATTCTCAGATATGATTTCTGGATGAGATTCGAGGATGAGACTCGTGAATATAATTTGTAGATGTGATTCTACCTAATGATGAGATGCATTAGAAAGCCATGAGGGGCTGGACGCTGCTTTGCAGGATTTTCCAGATGTAATGGAGGAAGAATCCCCTGTCTACCTCTTCCATCAGTTCCGTAAAATGCTCCGTGGGATGGGGGGGTGAACATAGGAGCTGTTGTCGTTGGGTGTCTTCTGGCCCCTGCTTTCTCTGGCTGATAACCTGGCCCTCTGGATCAGAACAGCCGTCCTGGAAGATAAGCCTTCCAGCAAGATCGAAGTACTGCTGCATCTTATCAGAGGATGCAGATGATGGCTTGGGGTCATGATGCATTGCACTATTGCACTACATTAACACTGCCTTCTAATGCATTGGCTGGTCCAGGCCATCCCAGGAAAATGGGCCTCATTGCGAGATCAGCATAGCCCTTTACTAATGGGCCCACCAGACATTCCTGGGTGGAGCTCTTATGGCGGTTGCCGTCATTGAATGCGTCCAGAGCATTCTGTAGCCCAGAGTGCATGCCAAGCTGCTCACACGGTCCTAACATCACACTTCTGTAGTGTGAACCCCCCCAAGCTGCTGCAGTGATGCGATCCTCTATATTCTCCTGGATGACATCACCAATGCAAGTTACTCACGGCACACTAATTATTTACACAGCTTTTGTCACTGAAGCAACTACTAAATATTCACGAATTACCACATAGTCAGTAACTTGACTTCCTTTTTCAGTCAAGTTGGCTCATAGTATCAGACTAGACTATAAAGGGATTAATGAACTTTTGGAAATATATCTGCAGGTTATAACACTGCAGGAACATACTTTTCACGCACAGTGTCTTGGTATTTTTACTTCCTGTATAGTCCTCTTGATGTCTCCTACCTATACTGCAACAAAATGTCAGCAGGTTGCTGGCTTGCTAAGAATAAATGGGTACAATGTCACATGGGCAGGTTGTGAATCAGTGATAGGCTGGTTTGCAAAAACTAGCATGAGCATACATGTCTTTACTGACTGTGTTTCAGACTTAACCACTATTCGAGGTTTGAATGAACTTTAAATGTGGTTTATCACTGAGATTGAGTGTTAAAAAGCTTGAAGGAATGACAGCATTTCCAGATGCACTACAGTGGAGAATTCGGTCTCCTGGAAGCTGGACCTTCCAGAATTTTCTAGATTGTTGCTCAGTTGGGCTTTACGGTCTGTGCAGACTTGAAGCCCCCTCAGCACTGTTCTCCTATTGATTACAAGATTAAACACCATTACCAAGGCCAAGGTGGGGTGTGGGGGTTCGAGTCTTTTGTCATGTGATTGCTTGCATTATAAGTCACACGTTCTTCTGTAGTACCACTGAACTAAAATAGTCAATGTTTTCCCTGTGTATGACATCTGAGCATCTTTGACACCCAGCCAAAGAATCTCCAGTGACTGGTGCTAAGTGCTGTTTTAACACAGCTAATGTGTCTTCACTTGAGAAGAAGAGAAACGATTGAGTCTGTGCTGATTTCTAACAGCTAAGAGGAACGCAGTGTCTTGGCAGCGGACCGACAAGCCAGATTCCTCCATGGAATGAAGTGGGCTGACTCTGTGTCTGATCAAGGTTTAGCTCTTTGCGATAACTCGGGCTCGGCACATACTGTGAGCCAGACTTCTGATGTAGAAGAACAGAGGTAGTACATTTGTTTTTATAAGTGTGGTTTTGTTAAAAAAAAAAAAAAAAAAAGTGATAATTAACATAGCGGTGGTTAAGAAACGGTATCTGAAAATGCATGTTTGTTGTTTAGCAGTTTTTTTTGTGAGCAGTTCTATTTAGGATGTACTATGAATAAACGTATCTAGACAATAAGGGCATTATACAAAGCCAACACTATATATGTTACCGAAGTCCCTGTCCACCACCTGGCAAACGTACGCATCACGCGGCTCATGGGGACAGCATATCGCACGCTCGCTGTGTACGGCCTGTAGCGGCAGAATGGAAACAAAGAGGCCGAGCGCGGCGAGCACAGTGCACTACCTCACACGCTACAAGCATGAGTCATCCTCACACACTGGCGCAATTGTGACCGCTTCTCGGGGGAGGGACACCGGAGGCAGCCGGTGCTGGCAAGGACAGGTGCCTCCAGGGTCCGAGAGGCCAGTCTCTCTCTCCACACGGGACTGCTCATCTCCTCCAAGCAGGTAGTGGCAGCTTGTCCCCACCCACATGACAGAATTCTGGTCTGGAACTCAGTCTAAAAAGGCTAAAGTGGTCTTTAAACACCTGAGACATAGTTTTTACAAAAAAAGTTCAAATGGAAAAGAAAATGTTCTGGTCTTTACTGAACCGTGATAGGCTGATTTCTGAGAATGATGTCATGGTGCCCAAAAGCTCCACTAAGACAAATAAAGTGGTCTTTAAACACCTGAGACATAGTTTTTACAAAAAAAGTTCAAATGGAAAAGAAAATGTTCTGGTCTTTACTGAACCGTGATAGGCTGATTTCTGAGAATGATGTCATGGTGCCCAAAAGCTCCACTAAGACAAATACAGAAAATAAATGGGCAAAACTTTTGACGCAATGTTTAATAGCAGATTTTGTATTTTGCTTATTGTTCTTTGTATCTGTTAATGATGTCAAATGGTGACTGGGTGATCAACTGGCCTTTCACTGACCACAAAGGCCATCCGTTCATTTTCAGATGAGCGTTTAAAGTCTGGCGACTACGAAGGCTTCCACTGCGGGCTGGGTGCCACGTCCACATGATCACATGACCCTGGATATGGACGCGGTCCTGTCAGACTTTGTTCGGTCCACGGGGGCAGAACCTGGTCTGGCCAGAGACCTGCTGGAAGGTAAGGGGTGCCTCGTAGTCCTCCTCCTCAGTGTGGGTCTGCTCTTCAGTAGGCATGGATACCTCCTTGCAAGGACGTTCCTCTGTCGCATTCACCAGTAGCACTAGTCCACCAAATGCACATGCGTGATTCCAGCAACCAACTGGTTTTACTTAGCTCGCTTTGGGAAAATAACTTAGCGGTAATTAGCGTTTGAGTGTAAGCGTGTGCTGCAATCAAGCTTCTCATTGTGTGCAGTTCATGCCATGTGCATTATTTCTGCAAACAGTATCTGCTTGCCTTAAAAGACTGTATATTCAGAGCATGGAGGACAATCAGATCTCCGCAGAGAGATTATCTGTCTCCCTGGGATCAAAGCAAAGTGTGATTAGGTTAAAAAATACAACAGGTTAACAAATACAAACACCTTCCCAGTACCATACTCTCTTGCTGTATGCATTCAGCTATGCTGCTTGAACATTTAATAGGGAGTTCTTTCATCCAAAGGGTATTTAAGCATTATTTCTTTTGTCACATTTAGCTTTGGTGGTATGCAGTTGTTGCTGAGAGACCCAGCGGAGTGTTTTGTATAGAGTGTGTGTGTGTGTGTGTGTGTGTGTGTGTGTGTGTGTGTGTATGTGTGTGTGTGCTCTCTTTAAGGGCCTAGGCTGCAGATTTAGTGTTCCCTATGACTGTTTTACGAGCACCGTTCCCAGTGAGAGCCAATTCAGTGGAACTCATTCAAGACTGGAGCACAGAGGGGAATGCAAAAACCCGGAAGAGGTGGTGCCTGATCGGAAACACATCCCTTAAAGCGTCTCATCAGTGCTTTTTTATTTACTAATGTGGGCTTATGCCTTTCTCAGAAAGAGCTGCACTCAGACAATGCCATAAACCAACCAACAACTTTATGAAAGCCGATTCAGTCCGTTGCCCTCAAATCCTTTGATTTTGTGCAGATTCATCCGGTGAGGAGTTTCACATACCGGTCCTGCCAGGGACTGAATATCACACATCCCAAAGCACCTCAGGTCCATCAGGAATCCAGAACCTCAGCCTTCCCCCTTACGTAATGAATTGAAGCAAATGGCCCGGTGGAAAATGAACGGAAGCAATTCCAGGTTGTGTCCAAGAAAGAGGGAGCTGAGTTACATCTATCATCAAACACATATGGTAGCATAGCCCTCTGGAAAGAACTTAAAGTACCTTTTTTACTCTCTTTTCAAATGAGCTGTAAATAATACTGCTACAGAGTGTCATTCTATAGGATGGTAAGTGTCCCTGTCTTTAAACCACAAGGTGTGGCCATTCACCTTATTTGTCCATGCTGTTCTCAATCACACCACTTAGACAAAAGACTGCATGCTTTACTCTGGATTTTATTATAATTACTAGTTTTCTAGTTGTCTAGTATCCTGAGGTGTTTCCCTATGTCGTTGCGTATGAAAGTTATGGTGTAATAGTATGAAAAGAGGAAAGCGCTTCCTACTGAATTCATAACAAATGCTATCAAAAGATGCCGTGTAGCTTTTTCAGAAGCCTAGCTGGAATCTTGTGATATTCCTTTAATATTATCATGCCACTTGTCATCTTGCTGTTATACTGCATTGTGAAACTATTTTGGAAATCTCTGGCAAGACTCAGACAGCCAAAAGTGAAGTGTGTGTAAGATGTTTGTACCAGTCATGAGGCAGTGTGTGTAAATTAGCCTGGCACGCCAGCTTGGTGAGCTTCTCTGAAATGCCTCACGGAGATTACAGAAGGTAGCCTGTGTGTTTGTTTTCCCCTTTTGGTCTGGGTGACTATCCTGTTCAGTCCTGTGATAGCCGGCTGTGGCATGTGACATAAGCTATTGTTCCATACAGCTATTTGTGTAATATGAAAAGTTCAGAGAAGTTATTTAGTTCTTGCAAGGGATTGAATTTTTGTTTTCTTCTGTGCCTATTTAGGTTAATGCCTCATATTTTTTGGATGATTGGGTAAATCTATACTATGTTGTCCAGGATGCATGTATCAGTACATGAATACCTATCTATCTCTTTCCAAAGATGAGGTCACTCATGAATGTAAGTGGTAGGGTGCCCTCTAGGGGAATAGAGAGGCACTAATGTCATGCAGTGGTTCTGTAGGGACCATAATTTCCACACCAGAGAGGTGCTGGAGGTACTTTCGGATGATCAGTTGCTTGCCAACGGCTGCAGTGTATGCCTTGAACAGCTAAGTTCAGGTGCGTGACCTCATGAGGAATACGTTGTGTCTACTTTTAAGAAGCCCTAATCCCGAGCCTTGATGGAGTCCACGGGAGCCTGCTCTCATTGCTTTAATTGGCAGCATCCCCCCACAGTGCCTTGGTGGAATTTGACCTTGAAATAATCCCCTTTGCTGCCCGTCTCCAGCTATCCACCGGCAACCCAGACCCTAGGAGGGAGCCGTGGTTCTCCACGGAGGAGCTTGTCCTCACCATCAGAGGGATGCCGAGTGCAGAGCTGCTTCTCAATGAGCTGTGGGGCCGAACGGGATCATTCGTTACATGCTGTAGTAGCGACGTATTCAAATTCAAACTGAAGCCAAAAACAAATCGAGCGCGTAACGAGAGTACTGCTGTCAAAATCCAATTCTTTGTCCACATCGGCCACTTCGGTAATGCATACCTCAAGAATCTGTGAAGAATCTGCTGAGTTATGTCAGCAAGCTTTTTAAACCACACTGTAAAATACTAATTAGCGTTATTGAACTACAGTTTAAAGCATGTTTCTCTTTTGAAATTCATTTTAAACATCAATTTAGTGGCGATATGAACAGATGATCCCTTTGGCTTCCAAACATGTCACAGTGATTTCTTCATGGTGGACAGGAAAATTATGGCTGCAGTAATCAGAAATTTGTTTTAAATAAACAATATCAATTTTCTTTCCCTGTTGTTTTACCGACAGAGTATAATGTCATTGTGATAAAGCTATTTAGTTGGTTATGAGCTTGACTAACCAAGCATGATTCAAAAGTGTTTCACCGGAAGCAGGCTCTGAGATTTGGGATGGTCCCTTAAACGAGCTGAACTGAGAAAGTCGAGGTATTACTGTGATGAAGATAAAACCACTAGGTGCTAGGACAGCTGTGCAATTTGGAAAAGAAGTGCTTTTGACTGTAACGACTAACTCACACGACTTAAATCGACATCCTCTCTCAGAGATAAGCTCAATGTTACAAAATGAAGTGTAAAAGCTAAAGCATTCTCTAATGTTGGCACTCATTCCCGTGAATTGAGGGAACCACAAATGCTCAAATTGCCATGTTAGAGGCACTAAGGGTCCATTATACTAATCTCTGTTTTTCTGATTCAACTGACTCAATACCAAAGTCCGTCCAAGTGGCAAATCAGATTTCGATGGATTTTTAAACTTTCTAGTACATATGCAATTTCTAAAGCATTGGCTTCAGAATGCAATGAATTTTGTCAGTTCAGCCCTGACAAAAAGGAAAAATGAAAGACAATCACAAAAGTCAGCTTGGACAGGCAGAATGATCGAAGTCGCATACAAGGTGAGGATGACAAGGGCACAGCAAGACGAAGCAAAGGAGAAGCTGTGGGAAGGAGCGTAAAAGTCAAATCTGAGACATGAACCCTCCCCGTTATTGTTTTTTTCCACTGTGACTGAGGAAGGGTGGTGGACACGGGGGTAGCACATGTGCCTGAGGAAAGTCCCTGTCACTCAGCTCTGATGTGAAACGTGACAATGGTGGGGGAGTGGGGGCCCCCCGCCGAGGAAGCTGGGAATGGCTACTGCCCACCGGGGTGGCTGACGGCAGGGTTTCCTTGCTCTCTTCAACCTCTACTCGTGATGCAGTTTTCATTTGATTTTGCTGCTTACGGCGAATTATTCACATGAGTCATTTCCAAGATGTCTGTCTGCCCTAACGTGGGTATGTTCATGTAAAGGGAAATAGCATGTGTAAATGCCTTCCCTTATCTTGTGTTTGTGTTTTCCTTAACATATTATGAAGATTCTGAAATATAAAGAAAAAGCTGCTTTTGGTATAGTTTTGTAGCTGCTGATTGTTTTGGTAAATTGCATGACCGGACATGTCTCGGGTGTGTTTGAGTGCCTCACTGCGTCTCATCTGAAAGTGTGTGTGAAGGTCATGTGAAGTGTATCAAGCTGAATCACTGGTACACTCCTCAGAAAAGCAAAACAAGGCAGCTGCACAAAGAACAGGGAAACGTTTGGACAGCTAATTACTCAGGAAGTAGATTAGAAGTAACAAGATTTCGATATGCTGTCGCTTTTAGCAAAATTCTTCTGAACTGAACTTGTTTTGATTTGAAAAATATGTTTGTGAAAAACTTTACTGTCATGGTGGGGAACCAGGCCACATTTTCAGAATGAGTAAGGATATTATTCAGGTTTAACAGAAACTGGAGGGTGAGTGATAAACAACAATCATTTCTGTGTGAAAAAACAAAACAGTTTAGGGCACAAGGATGGGGGACAGGCATCAGGAGAAAAGAGAGATCATCCATTTGCATTAAACAGGAAGAAAAAGCAGGTGAACGGAATGTACATGAGGATCCTGGTCATGTGATTCCGCTCTGACACCCGCACCACTGTGAAAAATGAGTGCACCCCCCCCCCCCGCCTCTGTGACTCCCCAACGCACTCCAGTGTTTTTCTCATTTTGTGAACACACCACAAATATGTCTTTGAAAAGTCACACGAGAGGGACAATTTTACAGAGGTAGGTGAGTGTTTTGTGGCAGCACTGAACAGAGGGGAGGCTGGGAAACAGATGGATGACGTAATAACACAGGGAAGCTGTGCAGCATGCAGGTGACACAGAGTTCCTCATGTATGCACATGCACATGCACTACCCCGTCTACGAAGTTGTTGCTTTGCAGGCCAGACTACTTGCTGATTCTTTTCTGTCTGAGGCACCAAAATCTGGAGCAATTCCAAGCTGTGCTGTTCAGTTCTGTAGAACCATTTCTAAAAATGCTTCATGTTCCAAGTCTGTTAGGTCTAGTTAACCTGCAGCCAGACTCCAGCAGCTGGTCTGATTTGCTTGCTATTCCTGCAGTTTTGGATCTCAATCATAGCCTCTCACACTGATCCCAGGCCTGTTGGCTGGCACAGTGAATGTGGAAGCAGATGAGAAATGAAATGCAAAAGACTATATGGTTGCTGGATCACTGTGGACTACTAGAAGCGGTGATTTGGGCATTTGGTTTTTGATTTCTCTTTTAACCTGTGATATGCCACCATATTGTTCAAGAAACATTATATAATTCATCAGAAAAGTATGCATGGTTGAACTAACTTTATGCCAAAGGGTTGCTTTTTATGGTGTATCTCCACTGTTTGAACTGCCTCCTCTTTGCTCAGTGTGGATGTACTGTAAGTCAAGTCATTTTAACTGCGATTAAGCAGCTGGGTATTCCTGTCAAATGAGGGTTGAAAGTCCTCAGTGTGCCGTTTAGTCTCTGAGCTGCCTGATCTTGCCAGGGTTACTGTGGGACTCTACACTGTTCACCTCTTACCGCAGGAACCGGAACAAAAGTTGTTCCCACTGTGTTGGGCTGATCCTCACTGTACAAAAAACAATTGTGCGGGAGCATTCCCACAAAGCATATGTTTTAATGCCACTAAAGCCTCTCTTTGTTGTTGGTTTTCATCTGTTTTCAAGTGTTTTTGAGTGGGCAAAGTGAGGAAGACCCCTCAGTATGACTGTATCCATTCCTGGCTGGTATAGTGGGTTTGTGAGCTCCACTTAAAACAGCAGAACAAAGGTCATTATTTTCATTGAATTAACAAGGCCTTATTTAGTATATACTTCTGTTTTATTTCCTTCACTCTCATATGAATTGAAAGGGTATCTATTGTCCTATTTTACTGTTTTAAAAATAATCTATTATTATTACCATGACTGTATATTAGTAATACAGATGAATACCTTATCATTCTCATCTGCTGATACCACACCAGATTGCTACTTCCTGCTGATCAGCCTTTGAAATCACACATCATCTTTTTCATATATGAGGTGTTGATGGCGAGTAGGTCCGAATGGAGCAGAATGGCCCCGTTTGGTTTGGGGGTTAGACAGCCAGGTTACTCAGTTTGGACCTGGGCCGAGAGAATTGTCCCTCTGAACATGTTACATTGCTAGATTAAGGCTGCAGTCCATCGACAAACGAGAATCAGGATGCAGATCTTCGGAGGTAGGGGATGCTGGTTGGCTGCTACCCCTGCGTTGGGCACTGAACGTGGGCGTGTCCTAAACAAGGTGAAAGGAATGGGGAGAACTAAAGGTGTAATCCCTGTGCTTAAAATGCTGCAGTTAAAACCTCACAGTTAAAGTGGGGGCCTAATGGCCAGACGTCGGCCACCTTCCAAAAAAAGTGCATAGTTAGAAGGAGTGTGATGTGGCGACCTCATGGGTGAGAACAGTGACACCGATTGGGCAGCATCCGGATGGCGTCACAGCCATGTGTCTAACGACCCACCGATGACCTGTGTTCTTAGGGGACAGCAGAGGTCAGCTGGAACGTTCCGGAGCCAGCAATCTCTTCTTATTAGGTAACCTCACCCTGTGAGCCATATTTCAGGGCATGCTGGGAGAGCAGAGGAAACAGTTATGTCCAGATGAGGTTAAAAGGATTAGGCTAACCTTCAGTATAACATGCATTGAGGTACATTCATTTTGGATAAGCTCCATACCTGTGGCTCCATGCTCTTCCTGTCTTTATCTTACATTCCCGGGTTTGGAAAGGCTATTTGTTCTGCTGTGCTCATTCTGTCTATTTATTAATTCCCTGAGAGTCTCTTGCCTTGAGGCTGTAAGATAATGATGTTTTTTTGTCGCTATCTGTTCATTTATTGTGTGTGTTGCATGTGTGCACGAGCAGTTGCTAAATAGCCAACGTAAATATTGCTTTTTTCTCTCCTCCCAGAAATCAGAGTAATACTGAGTCGGTCATGTGAGCAAATTGTGGCAGTAAAGCTCATATCTCCATTTTGCACAGTTTTGCATTAATGGCTGGGTCAGACAGAGAAGAATCGCCATCACGCACGGCCAGTTCACAGCACCAGGGGCCCCTTGTATTACACGCTTTTGAAACATGTCTGCACCAGGCTGTGTTTGTTCGGGTGGGAGGGTAACATCGGAAAGACGGGGGTGTACGCCTCCAGCTCTTGTGCATCGGGTTGCCACTTTCCAGCACTGAGATGAAGCCGTACAGAAGTGTGATCCAGGTGACCCCGTAAAGAGCTATGAGAGCGTGGGAGGTCGGGGCCAAAGAGAAAAAAGCACGACCTTCCGCAGCCCCCAAAGCAAAATAAAAAAAAGCTGCTTCGTGGTTGGGAGTGGGTGAGCTGTGTCTCCTGAAAGGAAGTGTGCAGAGGACATGCAGAATTTCAAGCTGATACCTGCTAACTCCACCGAATGGGCAGGAGAGCAACGTGTCTGTGACAAAAACACAGTCACATGTGATCACAATTAGGAGACATCCCTGACACTCGTTATATGTCTGTCCTGGGTGCACAGACACTCTGCGGATCTTTAAGAAGCACCGTGGCCCTATACTATTTACAAGGTTATGATGGATGGATGGACGGATTTTTACTGAACCTCTGGTTGTTTATGTGTATATGGTTTACACTTCCCTTTACTCAGAACCTTTCAGTGAAACTTGCTACTATTTCCTCCGTGTCTTTGTTTCCTACAACAAGCCCTAGCTCCTTTCTTACGTGCACTAGAAATGATTCCAGGAAAGCCACAGTGACAGTTACAGATAATATGTACTCAGAAGCTGAAGCAATGAGCACATAGTCTCTATCAGTTTCCGCAGTATTTTCTGCCAACACTGGACCCATGGTATACAGCATTATAAATCTTGCCACTATATCAGAACAAGCCCCCCCCCCCCCATCCCGTCATTATTGCATCATCATCATTATTGTGTGGCTTCTGTAGTCGTTTTTCTTATCAGTCAGGTCTCCAGAGGAAAAGCTTCTCCCACAGCTTACCGCTCGCATTAACTCATTTATTTTAAAAAAGCTACACCCGCTGCTCGACCATATTCACGCCATCAGCAAATTAACTGCGCACCCTCCTTAAACATGTGTGTCTGTTCACTGTGGTAATGAAATTCAGGACATTTACGACATTTGTGTGTGCTGTAATAAAAGTTTACATCCATCCCAGCTCACGAACTGATTAATGATAGCATTCCTCACGAGGTAATGCCAGTCTCCGTGTTGCTACAGAGCCAGAAATACTTTAGCTCCTCTCTCAGGATCGATGGATGGATGGTTACTAGGTCTCTGTTATTCTGGAAAAGTAAGTTTGTGGTTTGCGTAAACTTGGACAATATAGAATAATGAAGCTTGCGGATACGGCTAGTAGACTGCATGTAACGATGCATTGAATCAGTGTGTCATCCTCAGAGCCGTCCACAGGAAACGAAATGATTTCCGCGTGATTATTTGAGTGCCGTGTTGGTTGCAGGGAAGAACTGGGACCTGAGCGCCGCTCTCAGCGACTATGAGCAACTGCGGCAGGTGCATACGGCCAACCTTCCGTTGGTGTTCAACGAGGGTCGTTACTGGAAGCAGCCAGAGCGAGGGCCACCTCAGCAGCTGAGCAAGCCAGAGCGGCCAAGTGCCCAGAAGCAGGAGGATGGCATGCAAGGTGGGCTGCCTCAGATCACAGGCCTCGGGCTTACCCACATCTCATGGCGCCGTGTTGAGTCATCGTCGGTATTTAGTTTGCCGAACACTGATTCCTGATCGGCTGTCCTTTATGTGAACTGGGATTGTGCTATAAATCAGGTAATGACAGCACTAATTAAATGACACACGTCCGACCTCCAGCTTCACAAGCACCCTTGTTCCCGATGTTCTTTGCAGAAAAGCGCCTGACGCGTGGGATCTCCCATGCCAGTTCTGCCATCGTGTCCTTGGCTCGCTCGCACGTGGCCAATGAGTGCAACGGTGAGCAGTTCCCTCTGGAGATGCCCGTCTACACGTTCCAGCTGCCTGACCTCAGCGTCTACAGTGAAGACTTCAGGAGCTTTGTGGAATGGGACCTCATTGAACAATCCACCATGGTAGCTCTGGAACAGGCAGGTGAGGGTGGGACCTGAGCATTACCATCTGTTTGTCTGAGTCACACATGCCAGCTTTATTAGTCACCAAGGTTAGGGAACATTCTACTGGGAATTAACCATTTTTTCAAATAACTTGTGACTCGGCCACAGTACCGTGACTTCTCATTAGCTGTTTTGCTTCAGCTCGTACTTTGTGTTGATGTTACTGCAAGTGAGCCAGATTTGTTTATTTGCAATTGCAAGAAAGCTACTGATCAGGGTTGCAGGGTGACCTGGAGCCTATCCCAGGCAGCACAGAGCACGAGGCTGGGGTATACCCTGGATGGACGGCCAGTCCATCAGAAGGCACACATGCACACACACACACAATTATACATTATGGGCAATTTGGAGACACTAGGTAGCCTAATAACATGTCTTCAGACTGCAAGAGGAAGACCACAAAAGACAAAGAGAACATACAAACTCCATACACACAGAGCGGAGGCAGGATGTGATCCTCTTAACCTGGTGGCGTGAGGCAACAATGTAACCACCATTGCGTCACCATGCCCCCCCACTGCATATCACTTGCGTGGCTTCCAGTTTTGTAGCTACTTTATTTAATAGTTTGTATATATTATATTCTCATCATGATTATGATGATGAAGATTATTATTATTATTACTACTACTACACGTAATGAAAGGCTGGCACAGGGTTCTGCTTTTGAAAAGGTTGTTATTAGGTTGAACAGCACTTTGGCATCCTAACATTCGTAACGCCAAACGGCTGCGTCCTCTGTTCTGTTTTGCTCTTGATTTTAGAGGCTGCCTCCTCACTCCGCCATATGTGAGGCTGCATTAGGGAGCGTCTCTAAACAGCATGCCTCGTGAGACAGTATTAGGGAGCGTCTTTAAATGACATACCCTGTGTTCCACAGGTCGCCTGAACTGGTGGTCCACCACGGGTACCAGCTGCAAACGATTGCTTCCGCTCGCCACCACGGGTGATGGAAACTGTCTCCTGCATGCGGCTTCCTTGGGTGAGCTAGAGTCACTGCCAAACTGTCACTTGTCACTCACTTCACCAGGCTAAGTGCAAACACAGGGGCTGTTATGTCAAAGCGACACAGAACTTCACCAGTGAGCACTTCGACCCATTTCCAAGACAAGTCTCATGCAGAGAGCTCTGAAGAGAAGCTCTCAGCTATAATGTATGCTGCTGAAATCAGACTTTGCTTCATCCGAGGGGAGAGAGAGCACAGAGATCTTTATCCAAATCTAATAGTCTGACCGTTAAGCCTCTTGGATAGCAGTGGTGTCCTACATTCTCATGGCCTTGGTGATTCAATTTTAGAAAGACTGCATCTCAAAGTTAAAAATGTTTTGCAAGGTACATCTGAAACTCTCCATGGATGAGAAGTAACCCTTTACATCTATTAAGTTGTTCGAAATGCATTTAAAATTACTGTCCTGAAAAGTTGCCTCTTAGTGTTTCAAAAAGGCTGGATGAATATCCACATCAAGACTGGAATTGTCTACTGTCGATCATCTCTAATCTGGATGGTGCTACAGCCGAGGATTGAATTAGGACGTGCCAAGTTGGACCCGTAGGACCCAACATGCTAGTAAAATCACACATGCTTTTGCTATTGGGAACAAATGCCAGGGCCTCCTTCAGCTCACCCTGTAAGTCTGTCGCTCCACGCTCTGGGAATCTCTGACCATAAAGCGTTTTCTGTCTGTACATGCAGGAATGTGGGGCTTCCACGACAGGGACCTGGTGCTGAGGAAGTCCCTGTATGCCATGATGAAGAGCGGTACTGAGAGGGAGGCCCTCAAGAGGAGGTGGAGGTGGCAACAGACGCAGCAGAACAAGGAGGTCAGCCCTCAGCCCCCCGGGGGGATTAGCAAGTGTGTCTTTGGGAACTGCTTATGGTCCAGAGGATCCCTTCTCAGTGCTCCTTTATCCTTTTGGTGGTGTTATTTTTAGGGAGTTCTTGTGAAACAAGTGTTGGAAACTACACCATTAAGAGATTCAGAGGATTTGGAGGTTTCCGAGTTGCCTAGTATCTCATTTATTTCTGGCATTCCAGATAAGGTGACCTCACAGCAAACCGTGACCTAAATAATATCAAAGCTTGGAGCAAATCCAGTAGACCGGCTGGATTGGAGATTCCTTGGTATTAACTATCAGTAGCCAAATCCATGCAACAGCTGAAGTTAATCACTCATTATCAAAAATTTGATTTTGAAATTGTTGGTGCTGATGGTACTATCGTTAATGTCTTCAAAAAATTCCAGTGGGTTGATATATACTTATTATTACCTACCCAGCGTAATGATGTGAAAATTCTGACGATGACTTCATGGCCTGGTATAAAATCAGAGTCAAGGTTACATGAACCAGAGTTAATCAAGAGAAGAAGCTGACTTCACAAAGTCTGATAATTCTGAAGATGACTTTGTGGCCTGGTATAAAATTGGAGTCAAGGTTACAAGAACCAGAGTCAGTCAAGGGGAGAAGCTGACTTTTTGAAGTCTGATGCCCAGTACCCGCTAGTGGAGGATGGGCTTCCCCCTTGAGTCTGGTTCCTACCAAGGTTTTTATCCTTACTCTGATGGAGTTTGTCCTTGCTACTGTCACCGTTAGCTTACTCTCAGTGGACCTCTGGCCTGGGATTCAAGAAAGCCCGTTCTGAGAATACCCCTTGTTAAAAGCACTATATGAATAAAATTGAATTGATGTCCATTGTTGCTTCAGGTGGAACTGTCGACGAGGTGATTTATCTAGAATGACTGCAGTCCCTTTGGGAAGTGTACTGCACAAGTTCCAAATTAAAATGTAAGGTCGCCACAAAATCACTGAAGCTACGAAAATAGTCTAATACCTGCCGAAGTTTGCCACTGACGTCACCTTCACCTCAGGTGTCCTAAATGTCAGATTGAGCAGATCAAGCACGTCTTCAAGGAGATGTGTAAACGCTCATGTCCTTTAGGGAACACTGCTTAAGTGGAAAAAAAAAAAAATCACCTGTTCCTTTGCAGTAATTGCATCCAGCATGTACCAAAAGCTGTGGCTGTACGATGAGCGGGTCGCTGAGACGGTTGACCGCCGCTGCAAAGCGAGAGTGTAAGTGATGGAGTAATGAGCCGTCTCTGTCTCTGCAGTCAGGGCTGGTGTACACCGAGGAGGAGTGGGAGCGCGAGTGGAACGAGCTGCTGAAGCTGGCATCCAGCGAGCCACGGGCTCACTTCAGCAAAAGTGACGGCACCACCGGAGGGTGAGGGGACAGACGGGCAGCGGGTGGGCAGCATACCCCTGGGTGTGTGCGCACACACTGCAGGCTGTCAGGGCAATGGATTACAAAATGAACCGCATGATCCCAAAGTCGCAGTTAAAGGCTGTAAAATACAAGAATGGAAGATTCGGGCTGTGTTCTATAGAGGTTCCAACCTGTCTGTTTCTCAGAAAAACCATGGGCATGGGCCTCTGACTAAGGTATCAGTGTGTCCCAGAGGCCTGTGGAGCCACAGCGCACAATGAAACATCTCTTACACAAAGCCATGACCCTGTCTTATGTCATGTCACACCCCACACATGCAAATGACATGCATGTTGCAGAATGTTGCAATCTGGGAGTTTCTGAGCAAACTGGCTAAATGGTATCAATCTCACCTCCTCAGCGATGTTGAAATAAATGTGTAAGATGGCCATCTACTGGCAGGACTGGTCATTGGCAGTCAATAAAGAAGAAGAAAACTGAATTCACTGAAAGATATGCTTTGCTACCAAAAAGAGTATGATGTCACCAGGAACCTTGCAGAATTGTGACACTGGACGTTGTTCTCTGTGTGTCTTATACAGTTATTTTGCCTGCAAATTAGTCTTCAAAACAGAAATTGTATCTTTTATATGGTAATATACAGTATTTCATATTACTGCTATGCTTCCGTTCAGTCTGTACTTTTCAGCATTTTTCAGGACCATCAGATCTTCTGGTCAAAACTGTAGTTTACCAGGGAGACAATAAGAAGTCCTGGTACAACACAGTGCTGAGATGGGGCTGTATGAATTAATCATAATTCATGAGCGTATTCGTTGATACTGGCCTAAAAAATGATAGTTAATTAAAATTTTTTCAGCTAATTTTACAATGATTGTATGTAATTCATCTTAAGAGAAAAATCCATACTTAGCATTTAAATATAGAAATTCACTCACCGGCCACTTCATTAGGTACCCCTCACTAATACCAGGTTGGACCCCATTTGGATTTCAGAACTGCCTTAATTCTTCGTGGTATAGATTCAACAAGGTGCTCAAAACATTCCTCAGAGATTTCGGTCCATATTGACATGATAGCATAACGCAGT
>JAACJT020000007.1:17667427-17693564 GCA_009936485.2 Gymnarchus niloticus
TCAAGGTTCGAAGTGCTGTGCATTCAGAAATGCTCTTCTGCATGCCTTGGTGGCATTAAGTGGTTATTTGAGTTACAATTGTCTTTCAATCAGCTTGAACCAGTCTGGCCATTCTTCTGCTATCAACAAGGTATTGTCATTCGGAGAAATGCTGCTCACTGGATGATTTTTCTTCTTCAGACCATTCTCTGTAAACCCTAGAGATGGCTGTGCAGGAAAATCCCTGTAAATCAGCCGATTCAGAAATACTCAAACCAGCCCATCTAGCACCAACAGCTATGCCACATATAAGTCACTTAAATCACCTTTCTTCCCCATCCTGATGATTGGTTTGAGCTTCAGCAGATCCACTTGACTGTGTCTACATGCCTAAATGCACTGAGTTTCTACCACGTCATTGGCTGATTAGATAATTAGTTTAACAAGCAGTTGAACAGGTGTACCTAATGAAGTGGCTTGTGAGTGACTTATGTGGCAAAATAGGTTTTAGGCTAATGTATGAGTGTCAGATAAACTGGTTAGTGATTTGGCCCAATCACACATATGCAGTAAGAGTGGGCTGTTCTGAGGCTCATGTCAGATAACCTGCTGTAATCCCAAAAAACTGCTACATCTCTTTGACTAACCACTTGGCTCCGGGGCCAGAAAGCTTTGGTTTCGCACCACTGACACAGGGCCACAGGTCTCCCTGCTCTGTCTCCCATGAGGCTGGTCTCTCTAAGTAGCAGCATCTCATTTTTAGCTTCACAAAAAGACTAGAAGCAGTGAACCTTGTCATGTGTTGACTGACAACAGCAACTTCTGCATTTGGACAGAATTGGAGCCTAAGAATCAGGTCGTTGAAGCACCGACTATTCCCGATGACGTGTGAACTTTTGCATCATGACGTCCATGTTCGCAGCTAAGGGAAAGAACAGCATCTTCTCCTGTGTTGCATGCATCAGGGATGCTAATCGGCCAAAAGAGGAATCTGCATATTCAGAAATGCTGAATTTGCATTAATCTGGCATCACTGTTATTCTGACATGAGGGCCTGTTTGTTCTGCGGTCTCAAGAGGAGAGTAGCTTGGCTAGCTGGCAGCACACTTGCACACTGGGCTCTGTGTGCACACAGATCGCCTTTGTGCGTTCGAGTTAGGGCAGCGGAATTATAAGGCACAGGTGCAGTCCTCAGGGAGTCAAGGACTACATACAGGAGGATGCTTAGAGAGAGCAAATCTGCACTGACAGCCGTGTTTACATGCTGGCCATTTCAGGAAATACCAGTAGGGGGCGTAGCTACTGCCCACGGGAGGTAACGTAGAGAACGTCTGCACTGATACCAGTGCGTGCATGTTGGCCATTTCAGGAGATACCAGTAGGGGGCATAGCAGCTGCCCATGGCGACTCTGTACAGGACACCGCATAGAGAGAGGTAGAGTCTACACTGACTGCAGTGTTTAAACGGTGGCCATTTCAGGATGCACAGAGAGTCATGTAGAAATGGTAGTGGTGTTGTCGGTGGTTCATGCTGTGTTCTGTGCCCAGCAGGGTGGATAACTCCGAGGACCCTGTATATGAGAGCCTGGAGGAGTTCCACGTCTTCGTTTTGGCCCATGTGCTGCGACGGCCCATCGTGGTGGTGGCCGACACCATGCTTCGTGACTCTGGTGGAGAAGGTAAGCTGAGTGGGCTTGAGGACTCTCTGCCAGAGCAGGGGCTGCAGGAAGGCCGGTGGTTTCCTGTGAATCCCAGCAGGTAAACTGACATAGTGTCCTTGACCAGGGATGTTAACCTAGATTGCTTCAGAAATCTGAGTTTCATAACACGATTTAAACTGCAGGCCATTGTACGCTGCTTTAAATAACAGGAGGACACTCAGCTCCAAAGCAACAGGCCAGTGCAAACACAGAGCATGAGGACAAAATTACCTGCCTCCTATGTAGATTCAGATAGGACACCCACCTATTAGCTAAACCCCCCTATGTAGATTCAGACAGGACACCCACCCATTAGTTAAACCCCCCTATGTAGATTCAGACAGGACACCCACCCATTAGTTAACCAAGTTCTTGTTCTTGACTATAATTCAATGCACTGTAGTTACACATTGTGAATCTGCATTGCTGTATTTTTTTCCAAAGAATAGCACAGAAAGACTTATACAAAATGCTTTTCTTATTGGATATGTTGAATTACAAAGGCACGCCATTTCACATATTCCCTGAAGACAGCCATTTATTGTTATACTATATTTAAAATGAGTCCATCACAGCATTTTCCAGAAGCAGATGTTATCAGTGTGTTTTCAAAGGAATTTCGTCATGTGACCATCCAGCAATGGAACATTGCCCTGGGTGATAGCTAGAGACTGACAGAGGCTCTCAGGCCTGACGTGATGATTGCAGACTCAGGATTAGAGAGTGGTCTTCGTTGTTGATCATTCCTCTCAGAGGACTTCATGCCTTGGGACATTTCTACAGAACACAGCACACAGGCAGCTTCCCCCAGTGCATTTCCTGTTAAGGGCTGCCTTAGGTCACCCTGCAATGGGCTGCTTTGCTAGTATAATAATATATATATAGATGTGTATATTGTTTTTTAAATTTGCACTACATTTTTATGGATTTGTATAAGCTGCTGTTCATTTTCAGAGCATATCAATGTGGGTTTGTTGGACCCAGTATTTCATCCTCAATAATTTTGACACAGTTAATTGTAGTAAAGATCATTAAGCAAGTTCCATTTAATCATCCAATCAGTATCAGTTAAGTAAGGATTATTCCAATCAGTTTGCTTTGCTCGGTATGATGATTATCCCCATTCCAGCCTTTGCTCCAATTCCCTTCGGAGGCCTCTACCTACCACTGGAAGTCCCCCCTAACCGATGCCACTGCTCCCCGCTGGTCCTGGCCTATGACCAGGCACACTTCTCTGCTCTGGTGTCCATGGAACAGAAGGACCAGCAGCGAGAGCAAGGTAAAGGTGACCTACATCCACCACAGTGCCACACATTCTTGAGAACAGGTGAAACTTTGAGCGTGTTCCTGGAAGAAGGCTGGTTTAATTCCTCCAGCAAACAGAACATCACTAACCATTTCAAGGCAGGCTGGAGGGGCAGTGGTGTTGGGGAGAGATGCAGGGAGTGAGATCTTGGTGGTCCACGTGCCCCTCCTGCCATATGGAGGTGTGCTGGCCAGGCTCATACAGGCTCCCTGTAATTTAAGCCGAGCAGGACCACCTCTGGATTGCGCCCGACTTCACAAACTGGCCTTTTCTATCCTGATTGGCCTCTTTCACACTGCCATGGTAGGTGTTCTGCTTGGCGCAACCCACAAGATTTCAGTGTGGCTTCTGCTGGCTCCCCCGAGACCCCTTTGTGTGGGCAGTAAATTGGCAATAGCGCCCCCTGTCTCCAGTGTCATAGCACGGGTCTTGGCATCTGTAACACTGAAGAATGTGAAAAACTTTGGAGCCTCGTCTTATTGGCTCGTTTCGACATCGCCCTTGTAACTCACAGTTGCTTTGGGTTGCCTTTCATGGCAGCCTGTTATGATTTAAGGTCCCCATGTCACGCTTATTTACGTCACCCCAGTATTACAGGCATCAGTTCCGAAACCCCCCCGACAGCTGTGTCATTAATCCCTGGACCCAGCCGCTGGTGGAATAATCGCCCTCACAGAGGCACACTGAAGCCCACATTATATCTGAATCTCACAGGTCCCCAAGCCCACCCCAGTTTTCCATCCTTAGAAATGCTTGTTTTTTTTTTTTTTTTGCTGCTGTGGTTGAGGAAGTATGAGAGAAGTCTGTCCCTCAAAATTTTTAGCATTATTTTTAGATTCACTTCCCAGAGAATTTAAGGTTTTTTTGGCATCACTGGTGCTTTAATCTTCACATATATACTGTAACATTCTCCATGTTTCTATCATTACCTTTCTTTAATCAGTAAGCCAGTCAGCCAGCTAGATGCCTGTTAAATTCTGTTGTATGAAATACAACCTACAGTAAACAGAGTTTCTGTTTTCCATAATGCTTTATGTGGCTTTGCAAATATGGTTACCATATGCCTGTTACCATAGTTATTCTAATGAAATATCAAGACAGAGTAGGTACTAAGGTCTACATTTTCATCTGTGGTTTTTGATTTTGGTGATGGATAGACATCCAGGCTATGGTGTTTACATATATATTTTTTTTTTAGTCTGGTAATTTTACATGTATAGTGGTTAAAAAGGAGGTAAAACGTTCAGCCTTGCATTGGGTGATTCATTTTACTGAACCTATCATTAATGCAGCCTTACAAAAGAGAAATGCAGAAAGAAGCAAACCCAGTAAGATTGTGCTGCGTTTAACCATCATATTTCCAGCAGAGGGCGCCCCAGTATGAATAACGAGGAATCATAGGTTATGAGTGATTAAAGTAGGATTATAGAGTATTAAGTAAAACAACTAAAATGCCACCACAGTCTGGTTTATACCCTTAGTCTGCTTCCAGTAAAGAATAATGTTTTGCATGTACTCATCTCTAAATTTATGTTTTTTATGCTGACTTTCATGTCTAAGCCAGGCTATTAATGTTTTCTGTCACATTCCAGCCGACACGTTTGCCAGATTTCGAGTGTTTGTGATGTGACACTTTTCAGCATCTAGTCCAAAACAGCAGAATTATGATATGTTAATCATTTCAAAACACTTCAAAAAAAGTCTGAACCACATGTCAGTCACATGTCAATCATGGGCCAGTGACAAATCAACTGTTGTTTAAGGGTGATGACAGTGTGTTTCATATCATTATTATGTTATACAGTCTGATTGCAGCGGTGGGTACAGAAGATATGCGACTTTGAAACGTGTACCATAGCCTGCTGTGGAGTTCTTAAGCACCCTGTTATGACAGCCATCTTTTAGACCCCATGCTCTGGCAGACTTGTCTACTTCACTTTGTTTTGCTTCTTTCTGACGACCATCATGGATTAAAGCACTGGTGTGTGCTCTCCTTGTTTATCCTTGAAGGGGAAAGGAGTCAGCGAGCAGGTTGTAGCAAGACAGCACAGGTCTCGTCGCCTTGTTTACCCCTTTAATGCCTTCGCAGGCCTTGCCAGTTCTGCCCTATCATTTCCTCCTCATCGCCACCCTCTGCGGTTTCCAAAAAGCTGTCCAAACAACAACTGGCGTGCTGCTCACATTTCTGGGAGGGCCGTGATGTCATCCGTGCAAGCAGAGTTCGAGAAGGTCGTCTCAGGACAGGCCTGCTTTGCTGCCAACTGGAATAGTAAATACAGCGCAATGGAGCTAAATTAGCAGGGGTGTCTGGAACAGGTAGCGGAACAATGCAGGATCGGCCTGTACAGCAGGCTTTGCTCTGCGCCATGAGGCACAGTGGGCAGCTGCAGCAAGAGCCGAGGGCCGACCCGAATCACTGTGGAGGGCCTGGTCCCCTCTCCATGGCTTTCACAGCACCCCAAGAAAACACACACACACACACACACACCCTTACAGACAGTGTTTGCAGCCTCCCACGCCTCTGCCCGCTGTGTGACATGCTCCACAGCCTTTGTTTACAGTTTACACCAACTTTGCCAAGGAGTTTTTAGTGGAGGTGCCAGTCTGTGTATTCCCACCACTAAAAGGGCACGGCTGGCTTTTCTTAAGCTGTGGGTTAGTGCCTGGCTACATTCACACTTTTGTGCCTTGTATTTACAGAGCAAACAGGTCTGCAGGCCCTGACCACCAGACATGCACTCAAGCTCACCCCAAGTGGCCATTTCTTAAAGATCTCACATGTACAGAATGGTATGCGTAGCTAATGAGGCCAGAGTGAAATGTGTCTCTGTTTCAGCTTGGCTGACGCACTAAAATGTGCTCCATCCCCAGTGTGTGGCAGGAAAGCCGCTCTGCGCAGGGAGGGTGACGTTGAGCACAATGTCATTTTTTTTTTAACTTTATATTTAAATCTAAGTCTCTTCACAAATACGAATAAGCAGCACAAACTGTCCCGGGTTTGTATTTCACACAGTCTGCGAAGCTGAGCCTGTTATTACTACGTCACTTTGTAGCTGACAGGTCCAGTCCTCAAGTGACTCTGGCTAATTCACCGTTAGCAAAAGAAGTTGAGTTGAATGCTAATCGAACGGTCAGATGTTCAAAAGCAGTAACACGATACAGGTCCGTCTCTTGATGATGCTGGGGGTGGTATCTTCTTTGACACGTCCCTCCAGCATCACCACACGCGCAGATGGGCACGCACGCACACACATGCAGTGGCAGTTTAGCTTTCAGATGACTCAGGGTAAAGTGGGTATTCACATTCTGAATATTGTGAGATGTTCTGACTTTTATTGACTCCTCACTGGCTTGTGGAGATCGCTCATGTCTCTGCTCCGTTGGATTAGGGGGCTGAGAGCCAGACACAGTGCAAATTCACTTGGGATTGGTCACCAGGCTATGTGTTCTTTTGCTCTATGCTGCCTGTTATAGGCTTCAGGCCCCCCGGCGACCCTGCATGAGATGAGTGGTTTAGAAAATGCATGAATGTGGTGATGACTGTAGTGATGCAGTGTGCCAGAATTTATGCCCTTTTCAGTTGATGCAGTGACTCCTTTGAATGTTTGCCTTTAAGAGCAGAGATGTGGATGGAGGGACTGATTTTTTCCAGGAGCCCCTGTGCCCTGACCCATAAAAAAAAGGATGGGAGAGGGTCTGTCTATTGGCTGACCCGTAGCCAATGGCCACACTAACCTGCCTGTCCTCGGCCCTTTGTTGCAGCTGTTATTCCACTAACTGACTCAGAACACAGGCTGCTGGCTCTTCACTTTGCCGTGGACCCTGGGAAGGACTGGCTGTGGGGGAGGGATGACAACGACAACACCAAGCTGGCCAAGTAAGCAGCAGAGCTCCGAGGCGGGGGAGTCGCGGGACGTCCCCAGGCTCCGAACCCACGGGGTGTGGCGGCGCCCGACTGCTCGAGGAGTTAGTCATGAAGAGGCCGTGAGCCCTGGGTGCTTTCGTTCATTCAGAAGTGGTAGAAGGAACATTCCCGAGCCCCCTCTGTGCTCAAGAACGTTGGCAGGAAATGTTGACTTTAAGGGTGGTTCTTGAAAGATCCTGACTCATCTTATTGCAGAAGCATTGACACGTCTTTAAGGGATAGCGAAGACTGGGGGCAGGTTCAGCTTAGTCCCATTTCTAAAGTAGGACCACATCTACCCAAACCTTGGAACGTCTCACTACCGTATGTGCAGCATGAAAGTCTGTATCCACGCTAAGATTAACAAGAAACCCATGTGTTTGCAAATGATACAGAAATCTGAAATTTTCAATTAAATCACGATGAACCTCCTCGTGGCATAAACGCCTACCCGTTAAACAGAATAAAGAGTACATGCTTCAAGAATATGGCACCCAGTTTGTAAATAGACACTAATCCTGTGTCATCTGAGGTGGCCTGAAGTGTTCAGCTCTGCCCTTAACACTAAGGCACACAAACTTTAACACTCCTCACAAACCTGGGCTCAGATATGCTTGCTTCAGTGGTGTAATGGTAACTGCACTCTCACCATCTCTTTTAGTCTCATCCTCTCCTTGGAAGCGAAACTCAGTCTGCTGCACAGCTACATGAATGTGACGTGGATCCGAATTCCATCAGAAACAAGGGTAATGTTCCATTGAGCTTCGACTTATGTTGCGTGAGGAGGAGGGCACTCTCTCAGTCCCCGTTTGCTCCTGTCTGCAGGCTCCCCTGGCTCAACCGGAGTCTCCAACCGCCTCAGCTGGAGAGGACGTGCAGTCGCTGGCGGATTCTGTGGACTCAGACCGCGAGTCCGTCTGCAGCAACTCAAACGTCAACAACAGCAAGGGCGGCAAACAGAAAGAGAGAGACAAGCAGCACAAGGAGAAGGAGAAGAGCCGGGCAGACTCTGTTGCAAACAAGCTGGGGAGTCTGAGCAAGACGCTGGGAATCAAGCTGAAGAAAAACATGGGGGGCCTGGGGGGGCTGGTCCAGGCGAAGATCAGCAGGTCCAGCTCCACCAATGGGCGCAACCCTGAAAACGGGGACAAGGCCAGGAAGAAAGACCTTAAATCCCAAAAAGGCAGCAAGGAGGAGGCAGGGCAGTCTGCTAGCACATCCTCATCAGAGAAGACCACCAGCCCCTCTCCCACAGAGAGACCGGAGGGGCCCTCGCCCTCAGATAAGCACGGCCTGTCAAGCAAGACCCTGGGCGACAAGGCGCCAGACCCGTGGAAGTACAGCACCGACGTCAAGCTGAGTCTCAGCATCCTGCGGGCAGCCATGCAGGGTGAGCGCAAGTTCATCCTGGCCAGCCTGCTCCTCACCGGCCGCCGGCACCAGTTCCACCAGGAGATGATCAGCTTCTACCTGGCCAATGCCCAGGAGCGCTTCACCACTGAGCAGGAGCAGAAGAGGAAGGAAGCAGAGAAGAAAGCCTTGCCCAACGGCACGGGCTTAAAGAAGGCTGAGCAGGAGAGCGCCATCCAGAAGGAGAAGTCAGACACCCCTCTGGAAGGTGGCTGCTCCCCGCTTCTGCACCAAAGCCAGAACCGCCCGCAGGAAAGGAGCAGTCCCACAACCACCCCGCAGTCTCCTCCCAGTAATGGGGGTGACAAATCCGGGCCCATCCCCATATCTGTCCATTACAGCCATACACCACCTATCCAGAGACACAGTGTCATCCACTTGAGGGACACCAGCCTGCAGTCGCGAGCCTTCTTGAACGAGCCTCGGAGGCCTACCGTGGGCAGCCTAAAAACCTGTGCCACCTACCCTCAACAGAACCGCTCATTGTCCTCTCAGAGCTACAGCCCAGGCCGCATGGCAGGGGTCCGCGGTGCCAATGCGCCAGAGTGCCCACCCTACACCATGCCAGGGGAGCACAAGTCTCACACATACACCAACGGCTTCGATCCCGCCGATGCTGCTGACTGCCTGGAGTTCGCTGATGAGAGCTCACCTCGTGCCTGGCCGAGCCGGGACAAACCCAAAGGCCGTGGCACGGGCTGCACCTTCTACTGCCTCCAGCAGAGACGCTGCAAACGGGGGAACTGCTCCTTCTATGGCAGGCCGGAAACAGAGAACTACTGTTCTTACTGCTATAGAGAGGAGCTGAGACGCAGGGAGAGGGACGGCAAGGCACAGCGGCCTGGATAGCCCATGTGACCTCGCCGGCCGGTCTGACTGGCGCAGGCGGCCTGCAGCAAGGAGCTAGCGCATTCTCTGCGCTGTCGTACTAGGTCAAATTTCCTAGCGCATTTAGGAATTACTCCTTTTGTTCGTTCACTTGATAATAAAGAACGCGTAGCTTAAATTGGTTTACAGCTTTGGCCGGAGAATCCTGTTGTTTTATTTATGACTTGAACTACTAATTTTATATATTTTTAAAGTAATACCTTTTATTTGAAGGCAAAGAAGCCATATGGCAGCATCGTATTTTTTTAAAGCTTGCCACACATATGTACGACACCTCAGAGGAAGCTCCAATTAGAACAATTTCTTCAAATCACAGATGCAAATATAAAAGGAAGAGTTGTGAGTTTTTTAAAAAGCAATAAGTTTTCTGGTGTTTCGATGTCAAGTTTGTATGGATGCTTTTTTTCCTATGCATTAATGTTTTCCGCAGATTGCATACTTGGTCATGTAAGGAAATCGTACTACAGCCAAGTACAGGCAATTTTAGTTGCTAATTATTAAAATCAGCTTATTGTATCGTGTAATGATTTGTATTCTCATTAATGTTTTATAAATGACCTATCTAGTCAGTCATATGCTTCCACTATATTTTTCATTGAAAAATACATCAGTCTACTTCCTGTGTTCTTAGACAAACACCAAGGTGACATCACTTCACTTGATTATGCTAAATTTCCACCAAAAACCAAAAAAAGGAATATAAATTCCTGGCTGTCATTAGACACGCAAGACTGCAGCGAAGCTTGTTCCTTGGACTGACTATTTGTGTCCATCCCAGTCCAATGGGAAGGAACAGCGGTGGAAGGTCACGCCGGAACGTAGCATCACTGAGGAAAAACGTCTCGCTCTTTGTAATGTTGCTCTTCGTGTCACTTCACCCAGAACACGTCACGTGATATGTGACCGAAACCCCATTCATAGCTCCGGTCAGTGCCATAGTCACACACCTTCTTCAAAAATAACCGTCAGACACCATTTTTTTTCATGCATAGTGTACAGACAGCCGTTTGTCCTCTGGCCAAAGCTGTTCTCCATTTTATTCTCTGCTTTTTCAGCCGCCTTCCATGGTTCTATTTGACTTCCCTCTGTCCTTTTGCCGACTTCATACCTAACAGTTTCACAGACTACGCTGTTAGAAATGTACTATATTGTTTTTTTAATTGTTTGAGAGTTTTACACTACTTTAAATTATTAATTTGCACATTAGGTACCAATGTAAATAGAAAAATAAGGCCTCAAGTGTTCTGTGTCTGGACAGGAGAATGTGACTACGTTAGGAATTTACAAGCCAAGGGTAATTGTAATATAGAAAAAAATATTTTTATATTATTTTCACAAAATGCCATAAAGCAATATTTTGCGTTTTTATTACAGGCAACGTTGTTAATGTGGTAGGTTAATCCAATTGCAGGGCTGTAGAAAGTCAACTTTTAAAAGAAAAAAGTATCCCGCTATATATTTGGTCACACTTAATATTAAGTGGGCAATGGACCTTTTTACTTGAACTGTAGTTAAATACTGTAGCTCAGGCTGCTGCATGGAAGTGCTCTGTCACTGCATGTGGGTGGGCGTGTAGTCGGGGGGGAGTCAGGGCAGTACTCAAGATTAGGGTCATTTAAGCATGAAGCCAAGGAGGAGGTTACTCAGAAAAATGTGTGTTACAGTACATTAAGTGGAGAGTTAGACATGTACTCAAGCCGAACGAGGGAGTGCTTGAAATGGAAAATTGCCTACGGAATGTAAAGTGTCGCTAGATATTTGAACGTGACTGAATATCTGTGCTGCTGACAGCTCTTCAACATTTGTACAAATTTATACTTCAAGGAGCTTCATGAAATAGGACTTGTTTTATTTCCCACGATCTTGTGATTTAATTTGCTAATCGATTCCATGATGCCATCAGCTAGGCTTTTTCTAAAACTGCAGGGTGTATAATGGAGTGTCTTGGATTAATGCATTGTGTCACAGTACATATGACTAAAGAGATCCACATAACAAATGGATACATACAACTTATATGTCCTGTTATACAATATTTGCATGAGTCAACGGGCCTTGATGGAGGTTGAGTATGGGTGTTGCTGCAGTATACATCTCTGGGTTTTAAAAAAATTACCTCAGAGTTGGAGCATTTATCCTCTTCGTGGTTGCCCATAATTTGCATCAACCGTCCAGACCTTGTTTTGAAATAAAATGTCCTTTTAAGAAGTCAAAAATACAATAATGTTTAGTCATTCCTTTTGGGGCCGCCTCTTCGGACTGTACTGGGAGGAGCCAAATTAGACTCCAGAAGGGCTGCGGGTGGTTATCCGTCATGTTCACCCACACCTGCGTCAAACATCTCTGCATTTTCTTCTGACCTCCAGATAGCAAAGCTGGGAGAGAAAACCTTAGAAGAAATCAGTTATGACCTGGATGGCTTTAAAAGCTGCTGTGACATTGACAGCCTACCATCAGAGAGAATGTGGATTCTGATTCCTTCTGAAGAGACCAATACCAGTGCCTCACACCAGTAAATGACCAACAGATGAAAAAAGGCAGTAAAAATATTCTTTCAGGCTGGACTGTAATGCTACAATTCAATGCAAAACTTTAATCAAAGGTAAGTTGGCAGAGTGATGTATCATTTCATTCTTAATTCTGTCCAAATAACTGTTTTCTCACCTCCATACAAGAACCCCCTTGATGTAATTCATGGTGAGCTCTAACACAGGGAATCTCCACATTTATTCTCTCATTCTCAAGATGCTCACCCTACGGCTACCAGAAGAACGACAATCGCACCTGGCGATGAGGAGGCTTGCTTATGGATCTGTGTGTTTGCGTGTGCACCCCACCCAAAGGAGGACCACATCATACCATTTTACAGTTTTATTATAAACATTCCTGCACAACATTCAGCTTTTGCCCTTGCTGGCTAGAGTTAAGTTCACCCTTAAATCACCCCTATGGCTCCCGTGTTGTGGATTACTGCTGAATGAGTATCGATGATAGGCCACCGTGTAGAATAATTGAGTGCATCACCCTTACAGCTCTTTCCAGATCGCCAGCATCTTTCGAGGGCCTGTAGTCCTTCACACAGACATCATCAAGAAACAGAGTGAACTAATTAAAATAATAAGAGAGTGAGAGTCAGACTCCAACTGTCGGCTCATCTGGCTCAGTTTGTGCTAGACTTGAGCTTCGTCTGTGACAGTCGTGATTGAGTACCAAGCTCGGCCCGGTACTGCAACTCTGTGCTGTCTGCGAGCAGACAGTAAACACTGCCGTCTGGCTGTCTGAGCAAAAGTCCACCCTTGCCTCTTCAAGACAGAAAAATGAATGAGTCACAGGGAAACGAAGGGGACAACAGTAAGGAACGGTCAAAGATTTCGGGAGAGATTAACTGAGTTGATATACAAAGATCCTGTTCACCAAGAGCATGTCAGTACGCTCCAGCACATAGCTAATCTGAGCAGTTAGTGTCTCTGCAGCAGAGTTCTGAAGCTCTCATATGCAACAGGTCCTGCCTGACACGGTGAGCTCTCCAAAATGAAAGCCTTCTTCATTCCCAGGGTGCCTCCTTCTCAGGGGGCTTTCCAAACAGAAACAATCATCAAAGACACCAATTAACATCTTCCTTTCATGTCATAATAAAAGCAGCTGACGCTGATGTCACGTGATCAGCCTGGATTTGCAGAAAAACGTGGCTATGCCTTTGATAAATACCAGTGTTTAGTACTCTGTGAACAGCTTATTAAAGGGCTCAGCTTAAAACAAGATGAACGATTGTAATTTATAATATGGTCATCATAAAGGGATCACTTGACCAAACTGCATTTGGCTTTATAATAAAGCACTTTTGAAATAAAAAGCCCCGGCTGTCCCCCAACCCCGGTAATATATGTAAATATATTACAGAACAAAACAATATGAATTTTTTGCTAACCTAATGCGTAATATCTTTGAATGGTACACTTTTGCAAATGGAAATCTTTAAGTCTACATTTATGTAACTGCAAAACAAGCTGGGACTATGCCTTATGAAACGCCTTTGTCATCTTGGGGAAGCTGATACAAGTACTGGTGTGTTCGGGCTGGAGATGATACTAACCCCGGAGCAGTATCTCCATCGAAGCGAGAGGCGCTGAGTGCTCCATCCCACAGTGAAGCCTTGTTCCCGTGTGCCAGCCTGCGCATTCTGAGCACATCCTGTTCCACAACACAGAGCGCTGTGTCAAGCCGGCCGGCGGAGAGTGGGCGGTGCTGGATAGCTCTCCAGCGCCGAGCTCGCCGCCTGCCCTCGCAGGAGGACTTGCACATTGTTCTCTGCTGAAATGCCACTTTCTGTTGAAGCACCCCCTCCGATCCCACGTCAGCTTCCGGGGCCGCCCGTGCACTGCCCCGAGGGGGCAATTTAGAGGACGCCGTGTCGCACCCCGAGGGGACTCCTCGGGACCCTGCGAGCCGAAATGACTCACAAAAGATGAGCACGACTACAGCCGCCGCCCCCCCCGATCCATCCCGAGTCGTGCCGCGGAGATCTTTTGGAGGGTACACGTTGTCACTTCTGGTGGCAGACGATCAGATTCTCACATGTAACTGTTCTTTCAGTTACTCCTTCCTACAGAATGCTAAATGGATCTACATATGTTTATATACATACACACATCATAATCATCCCTATTTCAAGCAGACTTACAGCATCACAAGGGTTCTGCCCACTCACTTGTCCTTTTAAGTGGTACTTCCTTTAGTTTTTTTTTTTCATAATATTGTAGCTCTCCAAATGAATTAGTTTTCTCCTTATGTTTAGTCCTTATGGTGTTAATTGATAGGTGATGGTCTGCTACGTCTGTGATGCGCAGAATGCTTACGCTTTAGTCTAGTTCATTAAAAACATATAGGGGATAGAACCTCACCTGAAAAATGATTACAACTGAAACATAAGTCCTACATATACAAAAAATCCATAGTTATGATAACTTCTGACATATTACCCCCACTTTCTAAATAAGGTGTATGAATTTTATAAGATTAAAAAAAAATGTCTGGTCCCAGTGTCATCTGCCTGGACCGTAGAATGCAAATTAGAGTCCACTCGAGGTACTCGAAGATATCCTCCTCTGAAATTTCTGGGAGACAAAAAAAACAAAAAAAGAAAGGCAGCGATATGCATGTGTCACCCCTACCCCCGGGACTGGAAACGCCTGTTCTAGCACGCCGTCTGACATCGGTGTCGGCGTGTAGGAGGCTTGGACTGGCACCGGGAGAGACAGCAGGCGGATAAATAGCTAGAGCGTAGAGTACCCAGCATGTTCCGGTTATTTTTAGTGTTCCTTCCTATTACACTTTGGGTTTGGTGATTCACATTTGGGATCTGTATGTAGGAAGATGAACGGGGACGCGTTCACAGGGAGTGGGCGGAGCACCATGTGAAGCGAACACAGCCTTATCCTTCCAAACTTGCCACAACGGGAAATCTGTAATGAGCTAATCAAACCAAGTCGGTCACGGCCGTGTATTTGCAGCAGGCAGTGGGCAAGGCCAGATAGTGTTAAAGCACACGCTAAACATGGGGTGTGTGGTAGAGTTAAACAGGCTGTGCCCCTCCCTCCCATGTCAACACGAAACTAACGTCAGTCAGCAGATAACGAAGCTAGAGGCGGCGCAGACGTGAGCCGGGTGGAACAACAAACCCACACGATGCCATTGCAGCTCAAAAATGTTTGCGCAATATTAAAGGAACAATGGGGACTTCCTGATTCAACCATGGAGAACAGGAAGTGAAACTCACATTGCCCATGCATGGCAAGATACATCAGCCTGAGAAGTGGAGCCCCCTTGAGCTGAGGGACCACTTTCCGTTTTCAAGGGCCAACCCGCTAGTCTCTGGCAGCATGCTGAGCCCGTAGTGTGCAGCAAGAGCGGCACCAGAGTACCGAATTCAGCTGCATGCATGTGATTTCAGCAAAACTGAAATTGCACCACTGAGTCAAGTCTGGAAGGATGTGAATTGGTCCTGCAGGATGGTGAAGGTCCTCTGCAGAATGAGAGTGAAGAAAACCTGAGTCGGGTGGATGAGCCACTGCCCAATAATGTGACTTTGGCCTACACTGAATGGACAGGCTCGACTACACCCATGACCACTGCCATGGAGCTAATCAAACTTCAAATTTAAGAAAAGGGAAGCGTGTCTACTGGCACCTATACAGCAGATCACAGCTGAAATCGGGCAGTTGCATGTCTGTAAGCTGGGCCTGGAGAGCCCAAGATAATCAAAGGCCTCCATGAACAGCAGCCAGCCGTATTTCCATTTACATTCTTATTCTTGCTGCTGGTCCACGTGCATGTAAGAAATCTGGCATTCTTAGAAGTACTTGTGTCATGCTGAGTATTTCTGGCCCGCATCCCGATCTTTATGTAGCCTTCCTCTGAGCTCTTTCCCAGACAAGCTCTATGAAAAGCTAACTCCGGCTTCCCTCTCGAAGCTTCCCCATCTTTTCTCTCTCAATTCTTTTTTTCCCTCTAAATCCAATGGAAAAGAACATCTGGCACAGACCAGTGTCAAAAAGAATTTTCTGGATTGCAAGGTGGCATTGCATTGCTACCAGTAATTAACCTTACACAAAAGCCTTTGGCTACAGCTTCTATACCTTCCTCTATTCCAATAATTAGTTAATCAAAAAGCCTTGATTTGACCCTACATTCCTAAACCAGTTCAAAGCTTCCCAGTTTCCATGCATTCAAGTCTCTGCCCTGTCATCAACCTCACACGCTCTCACCCTCAACCTAAAAAAATCTTCCTCAGCAGGCACCTCTTGATATTTTCAGATTCATTGTTCAATTTGTAACTACTGTATTATTTTTTCAACCTACAGTTTTCTTTTTCACCGAGGCAATTAAGATTAAGTATCTGTCGCTCATGTTAGGAACAGGTTACAAGCATTGAACCGTACAGAGTTGAAACATAAACGAGAACCAATTTAACTAGCACGGCAACTCCTGTGGCTGGGGATCTTTTGTGCATTTATAGGTTTGCATGCTAATGACACTAAGTACATTATGAGAAATGTGAAATATTACTGATATTTTAAAAATCAAAAACCATAGTGTACATGTTAAAATTCTTCTGTTCTTTGAGGTCATGCTTGCTTCGGGACCTCTCTGTTCATGTAGTGCAGACAAACTGGTAACCTTGGAGTTTTCGTTGCCGTGGATGCGGGTGCACTGCTTGTGCTGGAGACACTCCTTAGGTGCTGCCTGCCTCATGGGACAGGATTCAGACTGCTGCCTCCCTCGCTAGATCCTCTCAAACGTCTCTGGATAACGGGATATTCATTCTATAAACATTCGTTCATATATTAAGTATGTGCTCGGCGATACGGGCATGGTATGAATTTGTGAACTGTCCAGCTAATTGAGAAAAAAGGTCCTTGGTCCAGATTCACACATTGTGCAGATTATTGTCTTGTCTTGTCGCTCCATATTTTGATATTATCCTTTTGTCATTACTTCCTGCTATTGTCTTGCTTCATATACGTATTTGGACAACAAATATAACCAATATATATGTTGATAAAATGCTTCAACATTCATTCCTGTAAAGAAGCAACACCAGTCGCAATTCCTTATTTATGAATTTATTTCCAAATGTAAACTTCACTAATTCATGCATACAAGGTAAGACAACAGACAATATTTTACATTTTTGTTAATTTTTTGCATAGGACATAGTCACAATATATTGTCTAACAAGTAAAAAATAATTTCATAAAAAGGTACAGCAGAGCAACAACAGACCAGCACGTTAAGATCTATACATTTATGGAACTGTACAACTACAATACTTCATGTAGTGATTCGGTCGACTGAGAAGGAAGTTATATGGTGGTTTTAATGTGGTCGTGGGAAAAATTTAAATGAACTGGCCAAAATTCTCACAAAGCAGGTAACACTGGTGCTACAAAAGGAAATAAGCACCATTAAATCATTAAAACAGGCATTGCAGGTGATGAACAAAATGGAGAGAAATCCATCAGAAAGGCAAGTTTGTTTATGAGGAATTCTAGTAGACTGGTATTGTTCCAAAGTCTATAGCCACACGCAATGTTTTGCAATTATTAAACTCTATGCTGCGTTGGAGGATACAGCCAAAACAGCACTTAAACCATGCATCGACTCCAAGAGCGTACATGAACAAGTCGATCCCACAGTGTCACAGCTGTGACATCTTAAGACATATTGCCATTGGTTTTAACTGTCCACCACAGGTTTTCAGGCTAAAGTGTGAGTTTGCTTAGGTACACACTTGACCATTTGAAGTTGGAGATGGATTTTTTGATTTATGCCAATGTGAACCCAGTATTTTCGCTGGCTCATGTAAGTATTTGTACATCTGTGTCTGATCACAGTGTTTGAGATGAGCACAGGCACCGATCTAGGAATAGGATGCCCCCGAGTCCACCTGCCAAAATTACTCAGCCACCCCCCATCACACAAATTTATTGCCGCCAACCCCAATCGCACAAGTGTATCGTGATGCATGCTGGTCACGCACTCTGATTTGCCCAGTATTACTGGTCAATTAATCCAATAAAAATAATTACTAAGTTTAACCAGCATTCTTCATGGATTAGTAAACACGCACATATTCATGGCGTAAATGTATTCATGGTAGGTGTTGAAAGTACAGCAACACACCAGCACTGAATCCATTCAGGTAGTGAAGGAGATTAATGAGACCACTGTGTGAGTAATGGAATTTTCCCACAAGCGAGGATTCTGATTTTAATCTGGATCTCTTTGAAGAAAAGGTTACAACAGAAGCCTAAAGCTAACCACACAACAAGAAGCATGCCAGACTGGATGTCCGGTGAAAATGGCCTCGCTGGTAGACCAGGGCCTCGTCTGAAAGCCAACGGCGTGACTTGGAGTGGAGCGAGAGGAGGCAGGTACACAGGAGCAGTCTAATGGCTGTGCAAATTGTCTGGAGGACAATGAAGTCAGCAATCGATGCAGAAACATCTTTCCTTCTTCCCTAACCTTTGGTAACAATTCAGCAGGATCCTGGTTAGTCAAACCAGCATCCTTTATAACACATCTATTACTTGTTTTCATTGCTGCAAATAGGCCTCTCTGGTTGGTCATTTCAATTTTTTTCTCATGCTTCCTAGGATGACCCCAGGGACCCCCAGGGTCAGGAAACACATACGATCGAGCCATGGACTCTTCTCATTCGTATCGCTTCTGGCCAAAGGCTGCTTTACACCGCGTCCATCGCAGAAGTCAGTCCCTGTGACGCCAGCCCCAGTAACTAGTTGAAACACGCTCCCAAGTCTCAGTCATCTAATGGTATGATCCAGTCTTCACCTGGTAAAATCTGGGTCACAAGACCCAGCCTGTGCTTGGGATGATAGACTTGACCATCTGGAAGTCCTGGTAGAGCCTAGCTGCAATTTTTATGAGAAGTTTTTCCGGTGTCTCACGCATCACGATGCACCAACACAATCCCATCTGATAATGTGGAAGTTTTACTGTCCACACATCAATGTAACAAACGAGACATGAGTCTTTCAAATTTCCTTTTATCACAGAGCTCAGAACATAACAGCAAAATGTTTGTCTAAGGCCCAGCCTATTGGACAGATGATGAACAAAGGGAAAAAAAAGCTATTACTAGGCAACGAATGTGTAAAAAAAAACTAAAAGAAAAAAGTACCAAGTCTATAGCTCACAAAGTCTTATAATGAATGAATCACAGTCAATGTACAGAACGTATATATATAAAAAAAAAAGGCTTATGTACAATTAAAATGAATTTCTGGTACACTGGAGTTATACCAGTCTGGATGCTATGGATGCAGTGCTGCTGTACTGTTTGGAATGGGTAGGCAGCCACTGACTTGTTAAGAAGCGAGTGTTTGACCAGAGATTTGCTACACCTAACTTTGTGACATTTATCATGTACAACAAAGACTCGTCAGACAAGATGATCAAACATTTCAATCAGAATCAAGCGTACACAAAAAATTCCCAATCAGTCATGCACAAATAAATGTATCAGTCACTCATACAAAAAAAGAGTGGATTCTGTTAGGCTTCAAAATATTTCTAGTGATATTTCCAATTTAAATTTGAAACATTAACGGAATGGTCTTCTCTATGCCTTTGGCACGCAAGTTTAGACTTCATTTCATACAACTCATTCACAGGATTATGAAGTCCACGTAGCACACCCACAACATCAAACACTCATGATTCTGTCACGTGGTTAATGCTAAATATAATCATGAAATAAAGTAGTGAATCTGTAAAGACTGCATGTCAGGGTAGGTACAAGAAAAGGAGAAACAATCACATTTCATATGCAGTCATGTAAAAAGCCATTTGAAATCTACTAATTCGGTATGTTGTCTTAACTTTGTCAGCTGTTTCAGCACCCAAAAGGATGCGATTTCGGAACTCCGCAGGGAAAAAGCAAGCATCTCCATTTTCTTTTTCACTGGGTATAGAAAAACCTTCTCATGATCTTGTGTCAGAAGACAAGTATGTAAATATATATGTGTGTGGCCCATATAACTTTGTACACTTAAAAAGAAAGCAACTACATAAAAACACGTATGTATATCTATATAATGTAGTAGATCACAATGCTGTGGTCTCTATGGTTACTCGACATTCAGGACAGAGCGGATAACGTAGCAATGCAGTTGAGGAGATGAAAACTTGCAGTTTCCCTTTTGAATTTCATGTCATGCTGCTCCTTTTCTGTGCCCCATATGCTGAGATACAGAGGCCAGAGTACGCCCTTATATTCTAGAAACCAAAACAATAATAATAAAATTCAGTGTCTATGAATAAAATGAAAAGGTTTCGCTCTCATTTCGCGTCTAGAGCAGGGAAAGGACAGGTGCACAGCCGACACACAAAATGAAAATACGTACAAAATAAAACAGGAATAATAATCACAATAATCAAAACATGACCTGAAAACAGTAAGAGTACTTGAGAAAAAAAACATCAACCCATTAAAAGAATATAAATACAGATTAAACTGATTATACCCACAATACCATAAAGTTAAATGTTAATTTGTTAGCCAAGCACTAAATAAATACCGATGCATTACACATCTCTCAGGCAGTTAGAAATTGGCATTTTTCATGTTTCTCAAGTAATTTGGTACAGTGGAAAAAGAAACTGTATTATTTATAAACAAATCCACGGCATAGAGGCAAACTACTGAATATTTCATTGCTGGACAGAGAAGTATCTTTCTGAACGTTTCTCCCCAGTATAATAGTAAATGCTGCCTACTACCAACCACACAAATTAGCACGGAAAAATAAAGTGTTCCGATGACACACCGAGAAAATGTGACTGCTCGCTGCCGGTTTACGTTTTTACCAAACGATGATTCCGTAAAAAGATGATGAGTGGTGGGGACACCAGGGCTCAGGTGGGTGCTGCTGGGAGGGAGGTGTACTGTTCCGGTAGGTGATGGGGGAGGCCAAGATGGACGGGCTTCCCATCCACATCTGCTCCTACACTGGCCCGCAGTGTCGGGGCAGGCTCGGCCAAAATAGCACAATTTTCTTAGGGTAGATGGTGAAAGATGGGGGGTTGGCATGTGCTATAGGTAGCTGCAGATAAGTCTACTAACAGCGGTACTAAAGTATTAAGTTTCCCTGTCTGGAAAATAGGTCATAAGTGGCCATTAAAACAAAACACCAAAGGAGGTTGCTGTCTAAGAACATTTTTTCTTTCAAGTATTTCACCTGTAAAGCAAACAAACTCTTTTGTTTCTTCCCTGTTTACTTCCTGAAGATGTGTGATGGGATTTATAATATTTAGCTATGATTAGGAATTAAAGCGCAGCCACTACCAAACGTGTAACACGCAGAGAGTTTACAGGTAGAGCTGGCTCATGCGCTGAGGCTGTGAAGATGAGAAAACACCAGCGTTCTCTTATTTCAGCACACAGAGAAACTCCATGTCTCATGTTGCACTGTACTCTGTTAGACAGTATGGGAGTAATCGAATAGGAGCCGGTTTCTGTGTGTTATATTGCAGAAATGCAGCTGCGGGGGTATTTTTTATAAAGGGTGTTTTCTTTACGGAGGGAAAAAAGCTGATTATGTGCCTTTTCAGTGGCTAGAAAAGGGGGCCTGCATGGGTGGAGGTGCAGACAAGGCTGTCCATTCATGGCCCTACATCTGCTTCCTTGCCATAGAGGCGATCGTCTCCTTTTTTGAGCAGCAGGTAAGACCATGCAGCGCAGACGCAGCCGGAACCAAAACCTGCATCTTTCTCCATAAAGAATTTAACACAGGCAACAGCTATGGGGGGTGAAGCTACATTGAGTATGTCAGCACGGTATAGAGACGATAAAACTGGTGGCTGATTAGAACACGTAAACATGAACATGTGTCCTACAGACTGCCACAACAGTGATCATGTTCCCAGGAACGTCTTGAATGACGATACTGCCTTTCTTTCTGGAAAGGTCTGTTGGGCCTGAACTAGTGAGGGACAACTGCAGCGAAATGAGCCTGTCTCATCATGGTGAAGTTATTGCATTTGTATTCACAGAAAACATAAGCGTAAATTTTGCCTCCATTCCCTTCTCGCCAACTAACTGATATGTTTAAAATTGACTTATGAAGGGAAAAGCCTTAAATGTGCCAGAGGCCACGTGTGATGCGGGAGAGTTTAAAAGCAGCTGTTTGAGAGCTTTCTGAGGTAATCTATTCTACTGCGCACTAAAAGATTTGTAGCAAAATGGACGTGGAGCATGCCCCCCCCAGCCTGCCAACACGCCTCTCTGCAGTCTCTTGACGCAGCCGTGGCAGCAATTGACACAGTGCTGGTCCCACTCTCAGCGGGAAGGATCATCCTTTCTCACACTCCGTCTAGACGCACGTCACAATGCAATGCAATGTAATGACCGAAAGAGTAGGGTGTCTTCCTGGCATCACCTAAATGGCGCCGCGTTCAAGAAACTTATGATGGTCATTTCGCAGACGATCTTGGATCCCCCTTAATAACATCCCTCAGTCAAAGACCCCCAGAGCATCTGGAGGACCCACAGTGCATTGCAGAGGAGATTTTACAGTGTCCCATCACTCTTTCCCCTTGTCAAAATCCAGTTTATTCCCTATTGCTGTGTCCACAGGGACAACTGGGTGGTACACTGAAGAATGGCAGATGGAACATTATTTCAGTTGCAAAGCAGGAGCGAGGTGGATGTGGTATCCTTTGATTGGCTGGCTCACGATAATCCCGCCCTTTATCTAGCGCCTTTGTGTCAGAGCTATTCCACTGCCTCTTGCAGATAGCTAAACCGTGTGAATCACTAACTAGACCCCAAACACCAGCCAGACCCCCCTACACTCTCCAGCGCCCAATAGACCAGCCCGTCCCTAACAGTTATGTCCCTCTAAAAGGCGGCTAAAGCATAGCGGGTAAGGCAAACGTTGCCCAATGGGACAGAGCGGGCACAGCCGCCGAGGAGCAGAGCCGTTGTTTAATATCCAGGTGCATTTGACAGGCTAATGCATACTCCAGCTGATGAGAGGTAATCTAGAAGAACACACCCATTTCACACCCATACGCTTTGTCATTTAACCCAGACCTGGAGTCAGCCTAGTGGGTGGGGCATGTGCTTTTGTTTTCAGTGAGATGTTAGCTGTCACTCCAGTCCCCCTTTCCATAAACAGACACTGATGCCCACTACCTCCCTGAAAGTAACACCTTATATTGCTGGATATGTAGGTCTTGGTTTGTAAACAGCTGCTTTGAAACTTCAGCTGTCTTAATTTGAGCCATTCGAAATTTGTCTCAAGGAAAGCAGCACCTCGATCGTGACTCGCACTAGGCAGGCTTCTGGTTTTAGAACTGGACACCCCAAGTCTTGTGTGACAACCTTCACTCAGATTTCAGAGATGCTTCCCTTTTAGAGAAAGAAAAAGAAGTCACTGAGGTTGTTGTGTTTCTATAGAGATCCACTTTGTTTCCCCCCAACAAATGAACTGAGAAATAGGAATGGAGTTTATGGTGTTTTTTTCCAGTCTTAAGGGCAAAAAAAAAAAAAAAAATCAAAACTAAAACCTTGGGTTGAGTGACATTAATCCAGTGCTAGTTTTCCCCAGTGTGAAAACTAACAGATGAAGAAAGGAAAAAAAAAAAAAAAGAGTGCAAATCTTGTTGAGTGTAAGGCTGTTTTATGTGTGTTTATCTTCATTGCATTCATTCTTTCAAGCTAACGATGCCATCCCTGAGCAGGGCACAAAATTCAACCCAGTTGAATTTCCAAGTAAAGTGATGTTTGTATTGTGCAGTCAAGTAAAGAGTTAAGAAAACAACTGTCTTGAATCCTGAGGTGTACACGTCAGTCCTCTCCCCCATTTTACATCAAGGTGAAGAATACTTTAATATACTGGTCAATTCATTCCTCTTTTTTCTTCTTGCTAATTTTTGTGTTTTTTTTTTTTTTCAACCTGATCTGACTTGTTTAAAATGAAAGAAAAATTTAAATAAGAACACTACAGATTACCCGGCAGTTACCATAACCTAAAAACAGTACATAAATATTGAATACTAAGCAAATATTGCCCTCTGGGGAAGGCGTGTTTTTGATTTTTTTGGTTTTTTTTCCCTTTCTAAAGATTGCACTACAATAGGCAGTTATGTACAGTGCAGCAAGCGTGAGATTAGCATGAGGGCGCTAACAACTGTGCAACACAAGTGTCAGGAACGGGGACTCCACAAACTTGGGGGGCGGGGCTTAAGGCGAGCTGGCAGGGCTGAGTGTGGGGCTGGAGGCGTCAGAGCGGCTGTAGTCGCTGAGCGAGCCGGTGCGCGCACCCACGCTGTATGGCCGCTTCAGCATGCCGGGCCGGAAGTCGGAGTGCCGCCTGGCATGCTTCATCAGGTGGTCGCTGCGCATGAAGCGCTTGTCGCACAGCGGGCAGCCGAAGCGTTTCTCCCCCGTGTGTGTGCGGTAGTGGCGCGCCAGCTCATCGGAGCGAGCAAACTTCTTGCTGCAGTCCGGCCAGGTGCAGGGGAAGGGCCTCTCTCCTGCGGGACAGTAAGACAGACAGTGTGAGCTGCTGCAGGCCAGGGCGTCTGCACCGCTTCTGTGAAGCGACAGAGGAGTGCCCAACTTTCTCATCTGTGACGCTGCGCTCTGCACCTGGATAACGTTCAGACCGCAACTTACATAACACGGCCTTCTCTACCTTCACATAAATACATGGTACAATATGTTCTCAAAGTAAGCTGGGATAAATACAGCTCATGGGTGCAACAGATTTAACCCTCCTGGGTCACCAGCTTGCGACTATTTGAGGTCCTTCCTCTTCCCCAAAATATATGCATGGCATTACATTTAAATTTGCAAATGAATAAGACGACACACTAACATTGCAGGCTCTTGCAGGCACTAACATTGTTGGCTCTTCAAACTACTTTTAGGTTTCATATACTGTAACTACATATGAAATTCATGAAAAGTGAACAGTAGGTGTAGCATTAAACCAGAGACACCCCCCACTGACATGACTGAGGTTACATTCCGGTTTTCCTAAGCCAACATTCCGACTTAGGACTTCAGCCTCCTTCACCATTTAAAATCACAGTGCATGTAGTGCAGCCCACATGATGAGCTGTTCTGTGCCTCCAGTTATTTATCGCCAGGGGACTCCTATCACACTAAAGGGACCCGCTGCTTGTCTTAGGGTCCAACGGTAGTATTCATAGTAGTGAATTCCTGAAATTGCCATTGGTCTGAGCTATAGCAAATGTAGACCTCAAGGGGAGCGCAGTTCCATGTTCCCCAGACACACTGATACGAATGTTTAAAACACAGATTAATAAAAACCTGTGCCACTCCAACCACCTTTGCAGGACAGATGTAAGGACTTTATGGTACATTTTTACAGTCACATGGAATAGCATTCAGGGGATTCCTGGCCTGGTAATCATTTGCAGACCCCCGTGCTGAATGTCAGCACCTGTGCTATACCACAGGACTAACAAAACCAAGGACACGCCCTCATTTGCGTCAGCCTGAGGAAAACAGAGGGAGCCTTTCCTAGTAGTGCTAGAAAGCCACGTGATTCTAAAATGACAGGTGGCATGACATCACGTAAAATTCCACCATCTCAGCAGAAAAGGTGGGGTGGGGGGAGATTATAAAGTTGCCGTTTACCAGCAGTGAACTAAGACAGAAGGTTGCTGTGTCTTTAAATATCAACAGGGATTTTAGAAAAGAACTATGTTACATTTCTCAGTTATGATTTTACCCTATAAAGCCAGACATGCAATGAAATTAGCTGGGTGCCAGATAATGACCTTAAAATCAGTACCCAGCCCTGTTAACATACCTACCCGTGACTCCAAACATGACATGTAACAGCCTCTCCCTGTAAAAGTGGGCATCAGCACAAATTCCCCAGATACCAGATGGGACAATATATCTGGAAGGGGCAACTGTTATATCGCCTCACACGAAACGAGCAGAATCTAAATCGAGCGTTCGATGGGCTATGTTTCATTTCAAAATTGCAACCCTTTCTTCCCTCCTTTGGTAACATTACAATTTACAATAACACGCTAAGGAAATGCCAGTTGTGCCCTTGTTTTGGAAATACGGGGTGAATTCAAGAGTCCGCCAGTGCAGCAATGTGATTCAATACAAACAGCAGTCCAGTTTATGTATAGTGTTTCACTTTCTTTTAAGTGGGTGGGGGGGGGGGGTTCAATGCTTCACAGAGGTCTCACCACCAGGGTCATGCAGAGATGACCGATTTGCACATAAAATCGGTATGTGACTTAGATGATTTAGCATGATGTAAATGCAGCTATGGGTGAAAACAGAGCTCATAACATGTATCGCTTTCTGTATTCCCTCCCCCCCCTCCTCTCTCCGCGCCCCCCCCAGGTGGCCCGCACCGCGGAATGGTGGCG
>JAACJT020000007.1:17704886-17725589 GCA_009936485.2 Gymnarchus niloticus
GACAGGGTGGCCTGGCGTGCTGTGGTCCATGGAGTCGCGAAGAGTCGGACACGACTGCGTGACTAAACAACAACAATGACTAGATTTCTCTTTATCACAATGTTTTATCATAATTGTACCTGTGTCTGGACAAATCACTGATTTGAATTCCACAGCCAGCAGAGTGACAGTGTCACAATTAGGCCCTTGAGCATGGCCCTTAACCCCAGCCCCTCTAGGGATCTCACGTACTGGCTGATCCTGCACTCTGACCCCAAATCTTACTCTTGCCTTTATACAGTATATGTGTTCATGTGTCTTAGGGAGTGCATGAGAGCATACCAGAAAACTACCCAATTTCTGCCCAGGGATGAATAAAAGTACTGCATATATTGAGTTTACTAGGGTAAATGATTTATGTGTCAGGTTTGCATAGGCACTCCAGAGGAAGGCACATTTCACTTTGGCTTTTCCTACACAACAGCTGAGCCGACATTGTGCTGAGCTCCCGGGCTGAGTTAGGCACTGCACAAAGCAGACCAACAGTAATGGCTGTTCATGCTCTGGACCCCCAGCCCTGGCCCCATTCAGGCCGTTTCTGCGGCTGTGCGGGGGTCCTGCCGAGGAATTCTCCTCTGACAGGATCCCCTCAGCCCTGCAGTATGACCCAGAATGTTCTGTTTCCCTATCTTGATGATACTGTGAACTCAGGCATGCAGTCCTTCATGTTATTTTAAAACTTGCTAGTCTTGCACTAGCTTGTTGATTCTGGGTAAAGGGTTGGCAGGATGGCTCCTAGTGTTGATCCATATGCTTTTTTTGTTAGTCATAAGCTGAGCCATTGGCTTGTCTTTCCTACCAGTGCTTACGGATCCTTGCTGCGCCTAACCTACATGCCGAATTCAAGATGGGAGACAGGTCACCATGGTAGACGTACTCACTGGCCACATCTCTGAACGTCACAAGCCTGATAGTCTGTTGTAATTGCCCGTGTTTGCCATCTATAAGCTGCCCATGTGATGTTGATCATATCTGTCTGGTTTATGGAGGACGAGTAGATAGAATGTTTTTGGCAACACGCCAAGAAACTGTTACATACAATTCTGGTGTCACAAAAGTAGAATGACGTGTCCAATGGGAATGTTGTACCCAACAATATGACCCTACTTTTTTGCTTAATGTTATGGCCAGAGGTAGGGAAAAGCTAATACTGCTGTAAAATCTCCCACAGTTCATTAAATTTTTATTCTCCATTACCCTGTTTAAATTCCCACACCTTTTTTGTCTCAGGAGTGTCCATTGGTGCTGGTGTACATCACATGTCTCAAAATAGAACTCCGCAACAGTTATAGGGAACATTCACGATGGGGCGTTACTCAACAAGCAAAAACAGGGGAAATAATTGCTTAGTCTTTTGTGTGTAGCTTTCTTTTTCACAGTATTAACTGAATCTTACATTATGCATATCAATTTTCTCCTGAAGAGAGAAATAACATGAAAGCTTTATGCATATTTCCATATATTTAACAAAGAAGTACAAGAGTACCAGTCTCCAACATACGTACTTCGACTATTATAATCACTTGGTTTTTGCCGAGTTTCTAATGTTGCAAAACACCCTTCTCCATTATGCCAAAAAAACATTATTATAATGTTAAGACACATTGTCCACTATTGTTGAACACAGATTTTTCCACTAAAAAGGAATTTTAAAGAATTCTCAACACTTTCTATTTGGTCCAGATAGTGTATCCGGAGCAGAACACAGCAGATTAATCCAGCTGATTCCATTCTCAACTGGGGATGTGTCCACATCAGGGCCATCAAATGCATTTCAAAAGAAAAGCATACCCTAATACAAGCCCAACAAAGGACTCTACATCTCGGCATATTATATATTCAAACTATACCAATCTCAGTGCTCTAGTCTGTCTTTCTCTGGCAAATATTTAATACAAGTCTTTTTTTGTTTGTTTTTTTGTTTATACACATTTGCACATATATAAGACTGACCTAATTAGAGTCGCCATACTGTATTAAACTGGCTAAGCCAAATCTGTTTGTCTCAGATTTAATATCAGTGTTTGCCAGTGTTGTCTCTGACTACGAAAGCTACAAGTGTATTTGCAATCGAGACTAGGACATGTTGTTCACTTTCACAGATACGTAGGTGGCTTTCTTTTGAGGAACTTTGGTGCAGAAACATTTTCGTACCACCAGTCATCTTACTTCTAAGGCCCATGTAGTGTCAGTGAATTGTTGACAGAAGGCTGGGCTCTACAGGCCAAGCTACCTTTCAAGTCTGGCTTATGTCATCGTTTGACTGTGACCAGGGGCCCCACTGCAGCACAGCATAATTGGCTTCTTTCCACCTGGGAGGGAGGGTGCCAGTTAGCCGGGGTTTCTCAGCTGGCTGCGGTATCAGTGCCTCCTGGGGCCCTGGTAGGTGTGTGTGGATGGGGATTGCCACTAGCTGTCACACCTGTTTTCATGTGACCTGCGAGACAAGAAAAAACATGCTGAACATATACCACAATACTGCTAAACCCCTGGACTGATGCTGAATGTGCTGGGGAAAGCAGAGTCTAAGCATGAGCTGAAAAACAGCCAACGCTGGTAAAATCTATATAAAAAAGACCCTGATAAACAACAGGCCAGACATGACTGCATTTCTCGACTGATTCTTTACAGCTCAAATCTATCTTCCACATGACGATTTAAAAATAGTAGCAACAAATTCTAGCATTGAAGCAGATTGATCTTGAGTAATGGTAACACAAAACTCACGTTTCCTTCTCCAGTGCATTTTAAATACATGCATGTGCTGAAACTGACCTCAAAATGCAAGCAGCAGCTGAGGATAGAGTTGCAGGGTATTAATTACCATTGTCATCCACTTCATCTGAATTCAGGTTATGTAGTGGACACGCTATGCAACATATTGTACAGATATCACCTGCTACAGCTTTGTTTTTCATAGCTGTCTCACAAAATATTTTGCTGTATGGAGACAAATGGAGATTACTAAACTCCAAGTTGGTAGGCTTTAAAGCCCAACATGTGGAAAAAAAATCATTCCTGCAATAGTATATAGCACACGCACAATTAAACCGTTTAAGGTTTATGAAACATAGTTTTGCACCTTCATAAGCCAATCATTGTTTATGCAATCAGAAAACCTGTTGATAGAAAAACCCACCTGAAAATGAGTTTTACAACAGAAATAAATACAAGTCATGTCAATCTGGTCGTAAAAAATCATCTCAAACGACGTGTTTTGGAGCCTCCTTCTGCCGCGAGAGCACATTCTTATGGAGTTGTTTTGGTCGGCGTGCATGTGAAGTCACCGAGTTCATGAGTGGGCGGAGGCCGACAGACAGCAGCCCAGGCGGCGTGAGCGAGCGACTGAGCGGCGGCGGCGGCTGTCGGAGGGAGGCGGTACCGAGAGCACACGACCGTCCGCGAAGACGGAGAAGGGTAGCTGCCCTGGCACCGCGGATCGAGGCTGCGCGGCGGTTGGCCTCGTGTGACCCCGCCGCTGAACAGAGAACATCCCGTCCCTGGGATATTAATAGCATCGCCTGCGTCACCAAATTGTGCTAGACTGCTCCGCTAGACACGCGATGGAGAGCCGCGCGTGCACACAAAGGCGCAGGAGCTCCGCAGCGCTTATCGGAACCACTTCCCTGTTTCACACGCACACTCTCCTCGAACAAAAGATGTCTCAAAATCGGCATGATACACACTTGTTTTTAAGCTGTAACAAGTGGCGGAAAGACGCTGACCTTGCGAAATTTATAACATTGCAAAATGTTTTTGGTGAGCTGTTATGTATGTGCAACTGGGACAAAGGGTACAAACGGGAATTATTTTTCCATTTTTTATTATGCAGCCACGATTTTCAAAAAAAAGGATACACAGTTTATTTAATATCGGAATAAATATCTGATTTACCACAGGTATATGCATTTAGTAACTATAAAGGCTCACTAGCTACTAGGGCAGGTGCACAGATGGAAACATGCAGAGAGAAAGAAGGAGAACAATAGGTTTTATATTCTGTGAATTTGGCTTTACATGAAACAGTTAAACATAATGTTAAAATATTTCGTGCTAAGGACTACATTTCTTGGCGATAATAATGGTCCATGTAAAAGTGGCAATGTCATTTGACATGGTCTCTAAAACCACATTTAAATTTTAGTAGTCAGATTATATGTGTGACCCTTGTAGTTATTTCATTTTGTAACCATTAAATTGTAAGTTTACTTTTTCAAAAACATTCCCTGTTCAGCCTGGATTTTACATTTTTTCATGTTGTTGACTTGTTGTTTATGAAGTCAGTCGTATTGTTCCTTGTAAGCACAGCTACGCTTCCCGAACTGTAAGCCCATAGTTGGATGATAAACGAACTGGGGATTCAATGAATGCTTGGCAGGATCCCAGGAGGTGGGAGTGAAAGGGTGGGCAAATTTCTCAGTTCCTACATTCAGTGGCTGCACTCATGGGTGGGGTATGAGGTTTCTGTCAGAGAATATCTTGGCTGAACTGCACTGTTCCTCTGATGGCGCAGAGTAGAAAAAGCCCTTTTCCTCTGGAAAATGCTGACTTTGCAAGTGGACTTACAATAAAAAATATATCCATCTCCTTGACAAATCATTATGTGTCTTTGTAGAAAGAGGGTCAGCCACACAGGTAGATATAACAGTATGTGTTCTTTGTTAGAACTTTTCTCTGACAAAATGCAGTCTGTGTGTTCATTTCTTTCAGAAATAGAATAGTAACTTGATGGGGACTGATGCAGGACCCATGACCAAGAGTGACAAAAAGAAACACCAGCAGAGAATCAGGGGAAACTGAAAATGTTCATTTAGTGTCATCAAAGCTCCTTTACTGTGCCTAAAAGCTTTTTTTACAAAATCTTAAGCATTACACCAACTGGTGACCAAGATTTCTGATTTCCAGAAAAATCTAATGGATTTCTACAATGTTTGTCAGTATAAGTAGGTATGCAAATCAACATGAGAGAAAATGACACTGAAGAGTCTGACAAAGAGTTATGGAGGGCTACTTTTGTCTATATGGTCATCAAGAGTCCACTTTGACTTGATGGTACCTCATAACAATAAGAATCCATAACTCAGAGCAATATGAGCTGACTCCAGGAGATAAGACAAGAATAGTGAATGACGTCCTCAAGGTTGTTCCACAGCTCGGGTCACATAGGGCGGCTGCTGTTGGAACGCCTCTCTGCAGATTTCACGTTCCCACCCTCGGCACCTTCCTGACTGCCTAGATTACATCTCTACACTGCTATCAAACACAAAATCATTGTGCATGTCCAACCCACAACATTTCTATTCTGCTTCTGATAGGCCAGTTTCATGTCTTCCCCAGACAACAGGCTCCATGTAAATTACAGTCAGCCCCAAACACACCCATCCATAATTATGTGTGAGAAATTAACCCCTTGAGAAGACTTTCGCTAGTTTTGCAGCTGAGCTGAAGAGGGTCTGATCTGTCAGAGACACAGACAGTATTTAGTGCTGAAGAACAGGAGCAATGGGTGTGGAATAAATGGCCATTATTACAGTGTCAAAAAGTAAAAATAAAAAATAAGAATTTCTGAATCACAGGGGAAAATTCCACGAGTCGTGATGGGGATTGTGGCTGACACTGACACTACTAAAAAAGATAGGCCACACATCATAGCCCAATGAAGGCTATAACTGTTTTCAACAATTAAATTTTCAATATTATAAATATTATATCATCTTTAGAGTCACAATAAAGCTTATCTGTCTTCTTGTATTCAAGGTTACTTGCAAAGGGACATGATAGACATGAAATAATTTAATCTAGAATTAAAGCTTGTGCTTCAATAATTTTCTTTTGACAAGGTCACTTGACTCTCGTGACACTACCAGCATTCATTCCATCCATCCATCCATCCATCCATCTTCAAATAGCTTACCGGTGCTGGAGCCTATCTCAGTCAGAATCAGACAAAAGACAGGAAACACCCTGGAAGGGGTTCCAGTTTATCATGGTGCATACACTATTTCTGAGGGGGATATAATTCAATTCACTTCAAATCAATTTTATTTTTTTATTTATTTAACGCCATCAACAAAGAGCATTGTCATAAAACGCCTTATACAGTCCGGGGCCCAAGGTCCCCAGAGAGTAAGCCAAAGGTGACAGTGACAAGGATAAACTCCATCAGTAGGAAGAAATCTTGGGAGGAACAAGAATCAAGGGGGAAACCCATCCTCCTCAGGCTAGCACCAGGCAGGATATGTTCATTAACACAATATAAATAAGAAATATCATTCATGAGATTTCATTCATCCATCAACTCATCCTTCTGTTCATCTTCCAAAGCCACTGATCCAGTACAGGGTCAGAGGGAACCTGGAGCCTTTCCCAGGAGGGAAAGGGCGCTAGGCTAGGGACACCCCGGATGGGAGGATTGTTCCTTGGAGAGCAGGATAAAAATTCATTTGGTCTTTTTATACCAATCAGTTCAGTCACTTTCCCATATTAGTAGCAGGAAGAGGTGATTCATTTTTCTGTGGTACACCTTCAGAAGTTCAGCTCAGACAATGCACATTCTCAGGGAAGGTTCCCCAGTCCTGTTCTACAGCTAGGTTGCGAGTCCTCATTGTCAATGTGACTTCTGGATAATGTCAGATATGCTTTAAGATGGTCTTCCAAATGGAATGTTGTTGACTTTCTAGAAAGTTTTATATCAAATGTGAGTGTTGCATAGTCTATTACTTAAAGAATCTGAACACAGTTTATCATTTGTCTTTTGATATTTTACTTCTGCTTTAATGTAAAATGTAAAGTGCAAAGATACAAATGATAACAGTAATCAGACTCCAGTCTGGTAAATAATGTCATATGGTGACCCAACAAGTTCTTTGTGGCCTCAGAAAGAGCTGCAGCCAAGATGTTATCTCCAAAGACACGAGCGAATACGCCTTTCATTTCCCACATTTGGCCCAGCAACCGTCTAGAGTATCTGCTTCCCTTTCTCAGCACATTGACTAATTCATATGTCCAGGAATACGAGCTTATCTATGATCTAGGCCACTTGCCATTGGACTAAGTTTGTGTAAATGCATTTTACATAATCACCATTGATGCAAAAAAAAAAAAAACCTCCACTTGTAAAGATTATTAGTGTCTGTGCCCAAAGGTCCTGCCATGATATCTTAGTATTCCTGGGCCTCAGAGATTTCTCAACAGATCTGTGAATACCACCCATTTGAAGGCATTGTCTCACTCAAGTACATTTGCACCATGACATGTGTAAGGAATGTGTAAGTGTACAGAGGGCCAGGTAGCAAAAGCTTTCAGTTCAATTGTCTGAAATTTAGAGATTCTGCTACACGACCGAGCCAGAGTGGCTGTGACACGGATCTCTTTGACGTTTCTGAGTCAGACACCTGCAGCCACTCTTGTATACCAAAAAGGCATTGTCTGTTATTCAGAAGATTTTATATAAACAATGCTTGACATTTGTACTTATTATTTCCTGAGTCAAGTTAAAGGTTCAAATTGCTTGATCAGTTTGATAAATTGAAATGTTTGTAGTTTGCATTTTAGAGATTTTTTTTTTTTTTTTTTACACATAATGTCTTCCCATGGAGTTTGTTTTTGTTCGTTTTGGCTCACACATGCAACTGGTCATATAGCTTTTTGTTAAGCATAAAATAAGAAAAAGAAGACAGGCAGTAAAACCACTGAACTGCAGCCGCATGCAGTTTCTTCTCAGCAGTATTGGGCAAGCTTTGAGCATTCTGATACACTTTGAAAATGGCTGAATGTCAGTCAGCTTAAGGAAGCGAATTTCTAGCACAAATAATGGTGTCAGAGGGTAGTGGACATCTCTGCATTGTTCCATTTTTATATTTTCGGTCCTGGCAGTTTCTTGGAGCCCCATGTGGAAGTCCATGGGCCATGTGATAAACAACAACCACCGACGAAGCGCCTCCGTCGTTTGTCACTGACCACACAGCGCTCTGAACAAGGCGTCAGGCATATGAACCAACGGGAATCCGAGCTTCCAGTTACATCATCCGCTAATAACTGTTTTACTGCCTCTCGCTATTTATCAAATACAAAACCATAACAATACAAGCGTTCATTACATTAAAACCACACACATTTACCACCCCATGACCCTCTACTGGATAAGGGGTTGGATGATGGATGGATAGATATATTTAGCTTCAGGTATATAGTAAGCAGTTCTCCACAGATTACATAAAGCATGAAGTAACGTAAAAGTCACGCATTTCTTTAGCAAAAACTTTAGTCAAAAGCGACATATAATAGATGAAAGCTTACAGGGAGAGAATAGGCTCAGCTGGCATGCCTGGAGCAGCTGAGGTTAAGAGCCTCACAGTGATATAATTACTTTGCCAGCTATGGGATTCAAACACACAACATTCCAGGCGTAGGAGCAGAGCACTAGCCCACAGCACTACACTGCTTTTATTAGTGACCATCCTAGCTGCCAATTCAATTAGCCTAAATGTAACAGTATAACTGAGTTAATCGATGGTAAATACAGACATTGAGATCTGATGGCAGCTTTAACTTGATCGTACAGTGTGTGGTTTACATGGGAGGAATTTTTACAGACATTTCCAAGAACTCAGCAATAGTATTGACTGACTCTGAATGCTAACGTATGACAATCAGTCACTATGGCAATGAAATGGCCACAGTAAAGCTCACTCATGTTTCTGTTCAGGATGTGTTATTGCAAGTGACGTTGTGTTAAGCAGGTATTGTATCCTGTCCTTAATTGTAGTAAACTGTGTTTTCAAACACAGGGTATTTGAACTCCTGCTTAAGTTTGATATACCCCGTTCTGTGATAGGTACTGTGATAGCCAGGGTGAGTACCATTTAGGTGTGTGAAAAATCACAGTTCATAGCACTGCCTGAGTCTCAAAATAGAACAAATCAATGAACACGCATTTAGTGACGAGTTCATTAAGGTCATCTGCTGGTCAAAACAAACAGCCAGCTCCTCCAAAGAGCAAAACGTGTGGCTGCAGCTGAAATCATACGGTACACAGACAGTGTCAAGAGGTTCACTTGCTGTTTGGCTAAGGTGTGTGATCCAAGTCATTTTGATCATGGTGGATACAGCATCTCTGAAACAGCTGCCCTCCTGGGATTGTCACATGGCATTGTCGGGAGTTTACAGAAAACGGTGTGATAAACAAAAATCATCCAGTCGATGTTATTTCTGCTGCTGAAAAGACCTTTTTAAAATGATAGCAGTCAGTGGAGAATGGCCAGACTCAAAGCTTACAGGAAGGCCAGAAGTGCAATAACAGCTCAGCACAACTGCAGTGTGGAAAATGGATTCTCTTCAACTCTTCAAGCAGTTATGAGAGCAAAGTAGGTCCTACCATCTGCTACATAGGCCTGCCTAATCAACTGGCCATTCAGTGTATAAACCAATGAATATATAAATGTAAAATAAATAAAACACCATTTCAGATTGACGGCTTTGTCAAAATGGACGTACATGTTAAATATACACTGCAGGTCAAAAATAAAGGAAATATGATGAAAGGGTTTACTGTTTTTTGCAAATCATATTTTCATATTCAGGCCTGTGGCTTGTAGTTTGAGTCTCTACATTTACACAGCTAACTTTGGCTGACAGAGAAATGAATTAGGCTACAGTACTTGCAAAGACTCTTTTCATGGAAAAGTTTTCATGACTTTACACTTGGTATGTTGTTTTCTGTGAGAAAAATGTGAATATTTTTCACTTTCTTAAAATATATCAAACGGCAAATGCTTCAAGGACTTTGAAAGAAAAATGTTTTGTTTTGTTTCCACCAAGGCAAAAAGTACCCCAGCATTGTAATTATTTAATTATAAACTGTAAATCCAGAGCAGATTAGGCGACTTCCCAATGTTAAAAACTACTCTGTTTCTACCTCACCGTCATCACATGTGGTGGACGTTATTTAAAGACAGGGTGCAACAGGAAAATTGTTGTGTTAAACAACCAATACCACATCTAACCAACATATCTGGAAAGAGTACCACCAAGCCAGCAGCCTCTGGGAAGTCGGAGGTCCACCCTCTTTAAAATTCACCGAATTTGTCTTTATGCTAGCGTGGTCATAAATCCATACCCACCCAAAAGATGTATACTGCGTATTTTTTTTCCTCCCAAGCTCAAAGCAAAGATTCAGGGAATACCATTTGTTAGAGCACAGGCTACTACGAACCGTCTTCTCTCCTTATGTCAGACAATCAGTCCCCTTGGGCTGACATCTGTTTGGCAGGCAGACCCTGGGTGTGCTGGGAGGCTAGAATCAGGCCCTGCCCGTTTTTCTTAGCCCCGCCTTTGCAGTGTCCTGGGAGGCTCCAGTGATCCTCTACTCCCAGGCAAAGCAGTTCCAGATCTCCTGGGCTTCACGCCATCAGGGGCTTCTGATGTCACCTTTGGGGAACAAAGGAGAACTCCAGCATGGATCCTCCACTACAGAAAAAACACTGCTATGCTTTAGCTAAACAAACACCACGGTCAAACCGGTCAGGAGAGCAACCATTCTTTGTGGCAGGGAATGCGATCATTAATTAAGAATGGAGTAACATCAGGCCCCTCGTCATACATGCAAAACAACATCGTACAACGTTCACATTCAAGTGGTCTCCTGGACGTAATGGCTTCTCTTTGCCCTTAGAAGATGCAGTAAAGTAACGAAATAGTGGGAGTCTACCATTCAGCAGAAACACAGCAGGCCGGCACAATTCTCACAAGCGTGAACTCTGTAATTATGTTGCTGGGTCACGATGCCCCCCTTATAGAAGCAATATGACGAGCAATCACAATGGGACTCATTCATTTAGGACATTGTGTCAATACTGCCGATTCCTTCGTAGTGCCGTGTCAGGAGTGGTGGCTATACATTGATACATCTGTTCCAGAATAACTAGAGGTGGTATCATTTTACATGTATCAGGAAAAGTGTGTGTAAGGTTATTGTAAGAGTAATGTTTTATTCAGCGGCTGGAGTCTATCCCAGGCACCACAGGACATAAGGACAGGATGCCAGTCCATTACATGGCACAGATATGCACACATACAGAGTAGAAAAAGCCTATTTTGTTTATAAAGTCAAAGATGTTTCATAATAACTTCCTATTTTTGTTGACAAATGACCTAATCCTACTTTAACCTTTGGTGTTGCGTTTGATAATTTATGCCTTTTTCTCACGATCTCCTATGGTTAAATTCGCATACATTTTATTACGTTCATCAAGTGGCTAATGTGCATTGTCAAGTACAGAATGCACATGCTGTCTGATAGAGATAAATAGTGATTCTGTGCATATACAGTCACACAGTTCAGCAGTATTGGCTAATTATTAAATACACAGCCCATATAGAGTAACCAGGATAGAAATGGCCCAGTGAGGTCTGGAACCTGTTTAACAGCTGGGGCCATCATCCACAATGTTTACTGTATCTTCCAGGGAACCATCAACACTGTTAAACAGGTTTTTTTGGAGACAAGGAACATCAATTCATCTAGGAACATCAAGGTCACCCAGGAGTTTCCAGAAGGCCATATGTGAGTCAAAGGCAAGAGCAGGGAGGAGCTGAAGCCTAGAGGTGGTCCAGTCGAAGGAGATGGACATGTAATATTTAATATCCTACAAATATAATATTTAACTTTCTGCATACCAACCCTACCACTCAGTGAAAAACTATTTGTGGAAGTAACTGAAGCAGAATTTTGAGGTTTGAAATCTTTTACATTACAAATGTTTTGTGTATTTTTCTTGTTATAACTAAGTTAATACAACTTTAAATATATTAGTTCTTTTGATGTAAGGTGATGTTACATCAAATGTAACGTCAGATGTGGGTGTAGTGTTACAACCCAAGGTACTGGTATATGGCTGAATAATTTTATTATTTTACAAAAGTTTTAAAAATAAAATTTAGAATTATGTGCCAAAATGTACTTGGCTCTTATTTTCAATTTCAGAAAAAAAATGTATTTTAATGTGGCTCTTGATATTTATAAACCTGCAATTACATTATCCAATAGTAAATGTGAGAAACTGATTTTTAATGCGAATACAGGAAAAGAAAACAAATGCCTGCAAAAAAGTTACATTTTGTCACTATTGGAACCCACGATTAATAAGAAAAGAACTGCAGCGATAAACGTAATTTAAGGCGTACCTATTGCCAGCACAGTCATTGACGGTGGAGTGTGATATCGTCATTATACTGTAAGAATTATTTCACTTTAAAAAAAAACACACTTAAAAATACATTTTTTTACTTAATTTTACTGAATGCACATATGCTGAGAGCTCAGTGACTACAGAAGGGAATTGATCTCCCCACACGTGCTCACTTTCTCACTTTTTGATGACATACTATCTAACAGCCTCATTTTAGTGTTGTCACCACAGTGCAGATAAGGCATCAGTGATGCAATCTGCCTCATTCACCGTCCCATTCTGTGAAAGTACTCATTGTGTTGGTTTCTTAATTCCAGATGAACTAGGCGTAAAGTGTCTCCTTGCCCTCACTGGAACGTGAGCCGCTGGTGGAGAACCTGGTCTCCTCTTCGGAAAATCTTGGAAGCAGAGCAGATGCACTCGCCCTGACTTGCCCAATAGTTGCCACATGCGTGAGGGGCTGAACCGTACGCCACCGCTTCCAAGCCGTTACCCAGGAGAGACTCAGGATCTGGGTGTGTAAACGATTACTAGGATCCAGTTGTGTGGGTATAGCAACTGGTACAGATTCACTCTTCTCCAGTGTAGCTTGGACTGGTCTCCATGGTAACATAACAACAGTGTTTGCTGGCTAATAAGACAGCTGGCTATTTCATTATTTATGCACACTACCACACCTCCAATGCCTTAAATCCACTCTGTATGAAGCTTCTGACTTTACATTTGGATTGTTTAAGGACAGACTCAGTTAAAAAGAAAGGAGTACCAATGGAAGAAATCAGTACATATAAGTCCTCAGAGATTTTGAGGACATGAATAATATGACAGAGGGTTCTCAATTAAAATTTAATTGCATGTTATCCTCAGAGAATATAATTTGTGCTGCTTATGGTTAAACATGATACATTATTCCAGATAATTCATTTTCATATTTTGATCTTTTTAAATATCTGCAATATGTTTAAATTGCCTTTATGATTACTGTTTTGCTTGTCTTTATATTTTTATGTCTCCATACATCCAAATATCTATCTATCCACTAATCAGGTTATGGGTTGTGGGGTTTTCATATAGTAACATATGGAACTAGAAAGGGCATTTCCTGGACAAAATGCGTGTCATTGCTGGTTGCATTAGCTATGGAAGGATAGAGGAATGAATGAAAGAAAAGAAGGGTGAGACAGATCAGTGCCATCAGTAAGAATGCAGTTAAATGCTGTACTTTTGCTGTAGAATACATTTACCCAGTTTCATGAATCTTATAATATGTCTATAATATAACTATAATATGAGGATGGAAGGATGAAAAAAGAAAGTGATAGAGGTATAGAAAGGGTTGGAGGGCTTTGTGGTATCGCCCAGAACATGCGTAGTAAGTTTGGACGTATCATTTCGAAAACTGACCATATGGGAGCAGTTTGAAAAATTTCCCATTCAAAGTCTATGGGAAAAATGGATGAAAAGAGGGATAAAACAGAGGGATGCGGGTGGAATATCAAAAAGAAAAATGCAAGCACCCTTCTCCTCAATGAGCCCAACATTCTACAATTAGAACGAAGTTTCAAGCGCAAAAACTGTAGGAGTTAGGTGCCAAAAAGTGGGAAGAATAAGAAGCAGAAAAATACGATATATGTGAGAACATACTGTGATTGCTGTAACCAGCAATCACACAATTATTTTTGACGTTAAGCAGTTAATCACCTGTTCTTCCTGTTTTCACATGGTATAAATTACATCACGTGTAGCAAGATGAAAATACATGCTTCACCTCAGCTTTTCCAAGAACAATCTCAGCTGCTTACCGAGCTTCCCTGTATAGCCCAGTGTATTCTATTTATACAGCCTTACTACGGCAGGAAAGCACGTGAGGAGGAGACTATACTGCTATACTGTACGAGTACGTCTCACACTCTGTGCTCTTCACTTGCTGTTACTAGATATACTCAAGCCAAATCCAGAATCATATGCTCGATAATTAACTGATATTCCCTCTGGTCTTTAGTGGCCATCTAAATGTACAATATGCAGTATATTTTAGATTAGATGTCTTCCTCAACTTTTACTAACGAACCACTCCGTTAGATTTTATTTTTCGTAAAACATAAACAGAAGTATGAGAGCTCCCTCTAGTGACAATTCATTGAAAGACACAAGACATTCATTGGTGTATATTTGTTTATCTAATAGATACATGTAAAAAACGCCTCCTCCTTGCGTGTGTGGAGTTTGTATGATTTCCTCATGTTGTGTGGATTTCAATCAGATGCTTTGCTTTCCTTACTAAATCAAAAGACATGCACCTGGGTTAATCGGCATTTTGGAATTGCCCATAGTGTGCAAATGTGTGTATGTGTGCTGAGATGGACTGGCGTCCGATCTAAGGTGTACCCAATACTGCCTATGAGGGGATCCAGGGCCCCCTGAAACCCTGTCCAGAATAAGTGGCTGGAAGATGAAGGGATGGATGAATGGATGGATGATGATAAAAAGAGGCTCACTCTGGGCATAAGAATGTCATAGTAAATCCATAGCAAATTAAAATGAAACCTTTTTAATTTAATGTCTGATGATCTACAGATTACACAAAAAATGATATGTTAACTGAAACAGGCATTTTAATTAAACTGTTTGTACTGAGGGAAACTAAATGTGGCAACAGCTATTCTATGAGCAGATCATGTAAATCTGATTTACTGTAGGTCTTGTGATCATGCACAGATTAGGCCAGCCTGTGGTTATGTGGCAGTCTCTCCACCAGGGTGAGCTCGCTCAAATATCAGGTGATAAAAGCTGTTAAAGTTTAGTACTGCACTTGTTTCATAAAGGGGCTATTTTACACTAATTATTGTTAATTATCACATTGCGAGGACACAATGTACCCTGGAGGGATAAAAACTTGTTACTTTTTACCATGTCCCCACAAGAATAAACTCAGCTTTCTAAAAATATGTGAATGCAGTGAAACAAACTTAAACAGCCAAATGTTTTGTATTTTGTTGGGTTACTTATGGTTAAGGTTAGGGCTGGGTAAGGATTAGGGTCAGGCCAATAGAAATGAATGGAAGGTTCCCACAATGTTATAAAGACACAACCGTGTATGTATATGTGTGTGTTGCCTGTCAAGAACTGATATCTCATCAAGGGTGTACCCTAGCCTTGTGCCCCACCTGGGATACCCACCCCCCCAACCAGGATAAGTAGTTGGATGGATGACACCTATTATTTCCCAGAATTATATTTTGTTATTTTTTTGTGTGTTACTGCTGCTGATCCACTTGGCCCTCGGCTAATGCCTGAGCAGTAAGAAGGTTTAACTCAAGCTGAAGTTGTCTGTCTGCTGAAGCTCACAGCAGCTTCAGCTGATCCGCTTATTTCTGAGTAAAAACTACGCTTTTCTCTAAGCACCCCTGCCTCAGCCAAGATCTTTTATGTAACTATTGTTCTTACAATTAAGACCAATTCACACGACATTATTGTTACTAGCAAAACCTCAAGCGGAGGGAGACACATTATTCTTCATGTCACTTTTAGCTCAGTATGTTTTTCTTCAAATAAGCAAATGCGTATCAGTTCAAACACAGGTCATGTCACACAATCTGGGGTCTACTTTCTACCACAGTAGCTGTGGACCCAGTCATAACCCAGTGCCCAGCATCCAAAAAAGGGGCTGAATTTTGTCTTAAATTTACTAAGCTCATTCAAAATTACTACAGTGACAAAGTATCAACAACCAAGTTCTCCTAGGAGAGTAACTAACCAAACTGCAGAGAACGTCTAGAACCCTAAAAAAAACTACCTGAGTTTGGCCCAAATAATTCACAAACAAGAAACCTCCACCCAGGTGAGACTTAAATAGGGTGATTAACTAATCACAGGTGGAATCATTAAGCAGTAATGAACTGACAGACAGGTTAACTAGAATGAACATCTTGTGTTGCTCCCTGCCCCCCTCTTGTGGACAGATGAAAGAATAACTGCATTGTAATATGCCCATGAAGTCTTGGATACGCTGTGAGTCCAGGAGCTGTTCCATTTGACTAATTATTAAAAACCCCAGTTGGTGTGTCTGGAATACACCAGTCTTCTCAATCATGAAATATTACAGAGGAAATCTCTGGAGTTTTGAGGACCTTCCTTAAGGACCACAGTATTTGAAACCGCCATGTTTCAGACATGAAAACAGATTCCTAACCTGCTGAGCTATGTGCCTTCCCACCATCTACACTTAGTGACTACTTTATTAGGCAAGCTCACTTATTTGTGCAGACTTTTTTACAATGGTTGAATTTTTTTGTATTGAGTTTTTTTTTTTGAGGTTTATGTAAATTCTTTTGATTTTAGTACAACTGTTGATGTTTTGATAATGGATGAGAGAGGGTCTGTTTTATTTTGATATTGAAATGAGATTTGATTTTATTGAAATTGTTTGTATTGATTTTATTTATTGTTGAAAAAATTGAATTAAAAAAAAACGTGCAAGCAACCTGTTCCTACAAACAACAAATCACGTACTGTGCTGAATAAAGTTTTCAGATTGGATCAAGAGGTGTAGTAACTGTGCATGCCTAAGCATTAGAATAGTGAAGAGGCATTATCTAAGTGATTTAAAATATATTATGATTGTTGGTGCCAGACTTGGTTGTTCCAGCATCTCAGAAACAGCTGTCCCCAGGGGTTTTCCCACACTACCTGTGTCTAGAGTTTACAAATAATTAGGGCAAGTAAAAAAAACATCCAGTCAGTGGCTGTTCTGTGGCTGAAAAGAACTTGTTATTGAGGGAGGTCAGAGGAAAATGGCCAGACTCATTAAATATAACAGGAAGGCCACAAATACAACAATAACAGATCAGAACAACAATGGTGTGCAGAAAGCCTTCTGTGAATGCAGAAGTCGTAAACCCTTGAAATAGTTCTGAAGACAAAAGGTGGTCCAACCCAGTATTAAATTGGGGTAAACAATAAAGTTACCAGAGAATGTATGATATGCAGAGGAGGCGAGGTACAAGGAGGAGAGAGAAAAGAAGTTGTCACTGATTTCAATAGAGAAATTTGAAAGGTAGGATAAATGTTCCATGACCTAGGTAAGGCTAGAAAGAAAACAATTAAATTGATTCTTTGGATGATCTGAACAATCTGGAGGAAAGCTTTTGGGGCTTAACTTTCTGTGGCAAGTTAATGGTGGAAGGCCCAACCAGCCCTACATGTGCCTCAGAATCGTTTGACCTGTCCTCAAATCCTCAAACACCAAGTGACAGATTTCTCCACTGGCAGAAACCTAACCTCTATTTCTTGACATGAGAAATGCTGTGGCTAGAAAGCAAACTGGCATTCGAGAGTAGATAGACCAGTGGAAGCCACCTTCAATGTATCACATGCCAAGTCTAACAACTCTCCAGCAGGATGGTTTTGGCTGGCCATATAACCCAGCAAGGCAAGAATGTATGGGAAACTGCCTGTATTTTAGCAGTGTTCATTGGAAGAACGCATCAAAATACAAAGGCTGGCTCCCTTTGGAGAGACAGTCCCCACTGTGCTCTTCTGGGCTTTAGACATTCCTTTCAAACATACCTAATGCATAACATTCAGACACCTCCCCATTCCCACACACCTGAAAATACATATAACATGGAAGCCATCTTGACTGCAGTGGTTGAATTGTGTAGAGCATGAATAGTAGCTATAGTTATTACAATACAAGGATGAATGAATGCATGCATGGTATCAACCAATGCATACAATTTAAATCATTAACACAAAAAACCATGAACACCAGACACAAATATTATCCACAAACAAAAGTCTCCCAAGACCTAACCCTGACCACTATCTAACTAACCGTACAACTCTCAATCACTGAGCAAAGGGGTGAGATAGTCTTCTAGGTCTCAACGAAGTTCTTCTGTTTTTCCATTGGACTGAGAATGGAAACCCCATGAAAAACTAACAGGCAAGTCAAAGATGGAGTAGAACACTATGTTTCTTACAATAGAATCACCATTCACCTGCTAAAAGAACACTTTTAGTGAGAGATTCAGTAGGTGCTTCAATGAGAACCTTTTGGATATTGTAACAGAGGAATGTTGCCATTATGAATTGAGTTTATGATTGTGACTATGCTGCTGAGTTTTCACCCGTTTATCATACTGCAAAGGTGTGGCTGCCGGAGACGGGGTGACTGGCTGACTAAGGCGGTAATATTTGGACTTTTCTAACACTAGGGGTTCTTCACACTTGGTACGGTTTCCTGGGACTAAACCCAAGTTTGACTGGTCCTCTCTGCCCTACGCTCTCTGTTCTGCATTTACTCTGTATTTTGTTATCTCGAACCATGGTATCTTTCTATCATCATTTGTACTCCTGTAAGCTGTGCTTCTTTCCAGTAAAGTCAGTCATGGTCAGCTTCCTGAATGACAGCACGTACTGGACTCCACACAAGTTGTACCCTGGACTACCGTTTTCAGGCAGACTTGAGTGCAGTTCTTTGCTGGACACTTGAGTTCAGAAGATAATCTTCACACTTATCAAACTAACTGTTTTTGGGGTGAAGCTTGGGGCAAAGAGACCCAGGTTTGGACTAACAGTGCTAGTGTGAAAGCACAATTAATCTTTAAAAATCTTTAAAAATTTAAAAATTGTCACCATCCTGAATCTCCTGTAACATCCAGATACGTCCTTCTAACTCTGCAATTAAACTGAAACTTTATTTGCCATTTGCACAAGTACAATACAGTGGAATTCTTTCATAGTTCCATTGGTTTTTTAAAGTATTTTTTTAAGTCTTTAAACAATTGTGGTGTATGAACATTAAGGTATCGTCTCAGTTATCGACAGCAAATGTGGAATACCTCACATTAAAATGCAGGCTGTTTTATCTGTTTATTGTGAATCATATCCCTGTCCCCACATACAAAGAGGAAGCAATAAAGTAACTGAATCACATGATTAGCAGACATGAAAATACTTATCCAGATGCTGATTTTATTATTCTTAGACTTCAATTGCTGCAATTTCAGGTCATGTTTATCCAAGTATCAACAATTTGTCACTTTTCCAATCAGAAGAAACACTGCATCATTGTTACAGTAATATACACACCACAGTCCCTAAACCAAACTTTGGCGAATATGACCATATAGTACTCCTATTGTGTCCCACTTTCATCAATAAGCTCAAAGATGGCTAGTTACTGTGAAAACGGTGCAATAGTGGTTGGACAGTGCACAGGCTGAACTGCAAGATAGCTGTGAATTCACAGATGGACTTGTTTAAGGAGGCCTAGCAAAATATTCATGAATGCTGCGACATCAACTTGTTAAATTTACTGGTGCACCTCCATATGTGTCCCTGTCAAGACTGTTTCTGTGTTCCAAAATCTTGGTTTAACAAGAACATCCAGAATAAGATCATGGAGGCAAACATGGTATTCAGGTCTGGTGAGGAATTGGAGGACAAGGTGGCCTGCTTATGTGCTATAACAATCCATCAAAGCAGCAAAAATCAGAATCAGAATATCTTTATTGTCATTGTAACGAGTACAACGAAATTAAGTGCAGTCCCTGTGTCAGAGAGATATGTACATGAAAATAAATAAGGAGAAAAAGAGCATATTCTCAAAAATGGGATAGCTGTTATTTTGAAAGCAACACTCACAGGATGTGGCAAAGAATGCAGGCTGTCACTGATTACAAGGGGAACAAAAATACCTGGTGCTGTGCAGACACCATCCTCCCAGACAGTCAGAACTCATTCCCCACCTGTTTTAATCCCCTCAGTTTGGACACCCACTTAACATCAACATGTGACCCTGGTGAGAGAGCCCCACATGTAACACACTCACAGGTTTTCAGGACTCAGCAGCGGGTTAACCTTCGGAGGGCAGCAGGGCCTGATGGGATATCACCAAGAGTATTGAAATACTGTGCTTCACAACCTGTTTCATGCCAAGGTCTTATTACATGTTATGTAATACTGTATCATTGTGTAACAATTCTACTAAAAATTCCATTGATTTTATTTCCTTGCAACTGTACATTGAATAAAAGTATGCCTCGGCTTAGCCTGCACTTCTCACAGGTAAACATATTGGTTATGACAGGAGAAGAATAACCGAACCACAGGACAGAAACCTCGGGATCATACTTACATTAGTATCAAGGCACTTTAGGCTTGCAGTATATATTCCTTCACCTTCAATAGATCACTGCCTTGTTGTGGCGAAGGGGCTTGCGTAGTTCAGTGAAACCATGAGCTAAGCCGTGTAGGGCCACCCAAGATGGACAAGTCGTATTGGAGAACTCTGACCAAAGTAATCCCTGGAGAAGGAAATGGCAACCCACTCCAGTATCCGTGCCAAGAAAACTCCAAGGACAGTATCAAAAGGCTACAAGATATGACACTGCAAGATGAGGCCCTCAGGTCGGAAGGTGTCCAAAATGCTACTGGGGAAGAGCAGAGGGCAAGTACAAGTAGCGCCAGA
>JAACJT020000007.1:17725689-17741310 GCA_009936485.2 Gymnarchus niloticus
GGGCGGCCTGGCGTGCTGTGGTCCATGGAGTCGCAAAGAGTCGGACACGACTGCGTGACTAAACAACAACAACAACATATATTCCTTATTAATTTTCTTCAGGTTAGATCAGCAGGTGATGTACAATCCAGTAACTGTCCATATCATAATGAAAAATAGGGAGTATGTTGATTCATAGTTATCTTACGGAAATATTACTTAATACATTGGATGAAATCACGGTAAAGAATTGCATATACTTCCTTGGGTCAAAGTTCAAAAGTTAACAGGAAAACATCAATAGAGATGCCATGTGTTCTGACAATCTTCTTTAATAGGACCACCTTTTAGATGGGAGCTTAACAAGAGAAATGAGTTGAGCATCTTGGAAAAGCAATCTACTCCTGCAAACAGAATAATTGGCTTTTCTTCTGATGGCGTTAGCCTCACAAGAAACATGTGAGGCATGAGATCCACGTAGGGTAGAATGAGTAAAGATGCTAAAGTGCTAAAGCTTGTAGGATGCTGGGGCAACAATTTATCTTAAGCATAGCTGCTACAAGTTCACACAAATATTCATTTCTCTTCAGCCTTCACAGGCCAGTAGAACCATTGCTGAATTAAGTGCTATGATTTCTTGATCCAGGAATGCCCAGCCATTCATTACCCTACTGGAAGACCTCAGCCCACATTGCCCAAGGGACAAGTATGGATCCAGGGGCATCTTACCTAGATCGAGTCCATTGTACAAACCGCCTTCACTAGAGCTAAAATTCATTGTCAGAGTTGATGGGATATGGAGTTTGATCACTTTCAGACAAGTTGTGCTGGTGGGACAAGGCTCCAGCACTGATACTCTTTGAGCCTAGTTTGTACAAGATTTTAAACTGAACACTGGATAAAAGTGAGCCCATCTAGCCTGCCTGGAATTTAAGCACTTAGCCTCTCTGACATTAACAAGATTCTAGCTATCTGTCCATACCATGAAGGGATGCTGAGAATCCTCTATCCAGTTTTGCCACTTCACCATGGCATATTTAATGGCTAATGGTTCTCTTTTCCCCAACATAGTAACTTCATTCACTAGCCTTGTTGTCTTATAGAAACATCTCAAGAATCATCTCTTCCGGGAACACCTCTAACTCATCCAAGAACTGATCTTCTTGTCACTGACTTTGCCATCAAGTTCTTATCTTAGATATTTTCTTGCGGCAATATACTAGGACTTCATGGTTTTGATTGCAAATAACTTCTGGTAGGAAAGATGTTGTGTAGCTCTTACTCTTGTGCTAACCTGTGCCTTGTGGTGGTCCATCATTAGATACTCAACCCAGTTTCACTTATACCTAAAGTGGTTCCTTTACTGCTTGTATTTGCATCGCTTTAAGTCACTGTAATGTAGAATGTAAAATGTTCAGTGGGCAAAGAACACACAAGGAAGCATTTAATTGTCCTTTCTAGTCTTTTGAAATAGAATCGCACTGACGCCAATGTCAGATATACATCAAAATGCTTGATCAGGGCAGACCAGTATAGGGGCTGAATTGTCTCTTCAATTCCTAAATTCTGCCTGTATTGCCAGAGTTCACTGTGGGTTGTGCAGCCCTCTGTTAATGCAGAGAGGGGTGCTGCATTAGTACTAAAATTACAAATTAATCAATCATAGAAATGAGCAAAACTGAGGAATATTTGAATCTGTTTAATAGTACACCCGATGTGTTCCTGAAGAGAGCTGGAGAGCATTTTGATATTATCGAAATATCAAAGAAATAACATAAAAACGTAGAAAACCAATTTAAATCACAAAGAACACCTTTGACAAAAACCTGAAAAAAACAAACAAAACAATACTGTGCATTTACGTGGCCAAAAGGCATTACCTGATGCTCATAATGGCCATTAGGGTTGTTAAAAGCTGTTTTCCACTCTTCTCCTCCTCTTATGCAAATCAAGTTGTAGGAATGGTGGAATTCTACAGGATCTCGAACACAGACATCAGTGGAAGAGGATACCACTTCTTAACCTTGATCTCATTAAGTCTCTTGCAATCATTGGCTACAAAGAAAAACCCAGCACCTGCTGGTGAGGTAGAAGAACAAATAAAACCAGTCTTAAGAAGGTCTTATGGATGTGCAGATGGAACAGGAGCATGGAGCACAGGAGTATGAACCTGGAACACAAAAGCATGGAACTCAGGCGACTGGTACACATGAGCGTGTAACTCAGGACCCTGGAACAAAGGAGCCTAAAGTAGCATCTACTGCAGGAAATCGCTGGCATGTGCTTCTTGGAATAGGCTGTAGGCTTATCATGAGCCTACACTGAATAAGGAGTTTTTGAAAATAAGTGGATAAGTTAAAGTGTGCTTGACTTACTTAGAATAAGGTGTTGCTGAGATCTAGTAGTTCAGGTGCTGAGTTATATTTCCCAATTTGTCTTAACTGTAATTTTTCACATGTACGGGGCAGTTAATAACTGACATTTCCCTCTGAAATAATCTAAAATACTTGTTTTTTAAAATATGAAATACTAGATATCAACCAACAAGGAAAAAAGCATAAAAAAATATCACAAACACTGGAGACCATTAGATGGAGAGAAATTATGATTTACTTGCTTAAAATTTTGTTTACAGTTGAGCACTGCCATATTTCTCTCTGACGCAGAATCGGAGTTCGAAAGATACAGCACAACACCAATGCTCCTGTCTATGTACTGTAAGTAGAACAGGGAGAGTTCCTATCCTACTGTCACTTCACTCTGTATGCTTTAAAACCTAATCGGGCCATGGAACGTGAAAGTAGATTTACCTTCAATCACCATTTATTAAATCTCCATCCATTAAAAGCACAGTTCACAGAAGCTGGGTGCATTAAGCCTGATTATCATGGGCAATGTTAAGGGAAGGGAGTCTATGTGACAAGCACATCACTGAGATGTCCTTTGTCTATCTAGTGAGTTGAAAGCTAGCTGCAGAGAGAAGCAGAACAGCCTGATACCAGATATATTTTCTTTGTTGTTGGGGTTTATCTTATTCTTGATAGACATTTTCCTGTTGTGATCTCATCTCTACTATTAAACTCTCGGTGTAAAGGATACCTGGTTATGCAGATTCACCATATCCCTTTGTGATACATGGTGGGGCCAAACATGGAAAACAGAGCTCTAGGAACGATGAAACAGAGTGATTCTTTTAAACGGCCTTCCATCAAGCGCACCCCATCGGGGTCACGAAAGGTAAGGCAACTTTAATGGTTTTGATGCTACCTGCAGTAGCTTTTGAAATCTAACCTGCTGGTCTAATGAGAATCCACCTTGGCCAGACAGGTTGGTGGCAGATGTAGCTTTGCATTGCATCCTCTCACAAGATTAACCAGGCACAGAGCATGTCTGAGGAGACGTGCAAAACAATGATGGCAGGCTATAATATTGATATGTGAAATAATGTTTTAGGATGTGGTGAACCTTACACTGTTAAAATTCTAAAGACATGCAAAATTGTTATTTAAATTCCAGTACCAGTTAAGCTAGCTGTTAGGAAAATAAGATAGGAAAAGGGAATGTCAATCAGAGGCATAGATTTGACTTGAAAGTCAGTAGGGAAACAAAACAATTGCAAACAACTGCTTCAGTTAAACATGTGTTAATGTGTTAAGGTTGGTAGGGATATTTTCAGCTCTCCTGAAAGTTATTCAAGATCTCTCCCTACGTCCTTACATAAATCTGTGCCTGTGGTCTCAATCCCTGATTATATAGTCAATGAGATTTATAGAAAATTACAAATGGAAGCATAAATGCTTCGTAACTCAACGCTTCATATAATAACAGCACAAACAACAGAATGACCCTAAGGTTACTATAATTAGTGATGGAATGATGAGCCTTCAAAACTCATGGTGTTTGGGAGTATCCTGAGCTAACCAATCAATATTGATGCTAAACAAGGCTCAAAACCTGTGGTTTAACACAAGTGGTAAGATTATCCATCTTTACTACCGGGAATGAAATGCTCTTTGAGATAACCTAGGTCTACCTCTGAATCATCAGAAGTAGAATGTGTTTCCAACCAGATGTAAGATGCAGTTTCTGCCCATGGGAATCCTTGTAACTAATATGTTTTCATTATCTCTGCCTTGGAAGGAGTTCCTAAGCCTTTGAGACATCATGAAGACAGGGCAAAGCTTTAGATGCATTGAGGACTTAATGCTGGTAATATAGTTCAGACAAATAAGATAAAATGATGACATTTACCAGACATGTACGAGTAGCATGCTGCGATCAAAAAAACAAAATGTTTACCGTGGTGTTCACCACAGTGATGACCACATCAGCAGGTAATCAGAACTTCAGTGCTTTCTGTTGAGAATACCCACGATCTACAATTGGTCAAAACATGTTATGCAGCAGGTTGCACACATGCTCACATGCAATCACAGTTTTGCAGCCAGAATGTAAAAACCTGAGAGAAAGCTAGCCGAGCTCATTTGTGGATATACATATCTACACAACAGGTTGTGGCAAGACTTCAATGACATTCAAATGACCAGCCATTTGTGGCAGGAAATTGCTACAAAACTTGGAATGAAAGACTTAAAATCAGTGTCAGTAGACTGAACTACATAGCGTATGTAATTGGTTGCCCCCACTGTGTTTGGCAGTGTTTTGGATTTGGCTAGTTCTGACGTCATTTTAAGTATACGGTCAGGCTTGTGCTCTGACTGCAGATGTTTCTGAGGCCCATTTGTATTTTTATGACAAACTGTTTTCCATTCATCGTGTGATGGTAGAAAGACTTCCCTCCAAAATCTTAGCTGAAAATTTCATGTGTTGAATGTTCAGATAAGGTCTGCCTAATTTAAAATTACCACAAAATGCAAGAAGTGGACCCTACATTTGGAATTAATCTGCACACTCATACAGCTCAAGCTGCACAGTGTATGACAACAAATCAGCATTCCCGTTTAATCTCTCTTAAGGGCCACGTGAGCACTCTGCCCGCTGCACCAGATTAATTTAAATTCTTTTTCCCTCATATCGGCTTTCATCTGATTAATACTCTGGAACATAAACACAAGGGCTGACCGATGGAAGGAACCAAGTCTGGTGCTTTGTACTGACTTGCACATTTTAAAAATACAATTTTTAGTGGAACAATAAGCTAAGTAAAAGTTTTCATGAAAAGTAACAAAAATATACATGTCTGTATAATCTGCCAAACTTCCTTATATCAAATACAAGTTTATAATGCGTATATATGTAAAATTATATATTTTTTAAACCTGGTCTTTGCTATGAATCCAGGTTTATTTAATCAAAGAAATTGCTGTGGTTACCAGGAACTGTAAGACATGCCAGGGGACGTAGAGGAATCTTCACTCTTACCAAACACAAATGTGAACATGGAGGGCAGAAATCAGTCTGCCTTTATAGAGGAACCGTAGGTCCCAGTGTGTTTAAATGTCAGTCTTTATTCAGCCACTGTTAATCCCTTTCGTCATACTGGCTTTATCCATCACTGAAATAGTCGTTTCAGCTTTCTTTTTTCAGGTGGTACCCTAAACATTTACATAATACCTGCAGAAAGTAATATTCTAAATAACATTTAAACATGTATTATTAAACTATCTTCTATCCATTATCCTACAAAGGAGCCTAGGGCCTCTCCCAGGCAGCGGTGCACCCTGAATAGGTGAAGAGTTCATGAAAGAGTACATAAACACTGTGGGCAATTTATAAAGAGACCTATACAACACAGTGAAGAGGTGCAAACTCCATACATGCAGACTCAAACCCCCAATCCTGGAGATTCCAATTAGAGTTTCAATAACCCAATATATATAGGACTAGTTACTAGTAAAAACAGTGTGTTTCTTTCATGAGAAAAATCATTTCCTTGTGCAGAGTACAGAAATAAATTTCTCTAATAGTTATGTATATAGAGTTTTGAAATAATATAATGAGTGCTGATATAATGGATTTGTTTTTAGTATATTGGGGATTTGCATTGTTAATCACTGAATGCTCTTTGCCTTATCAAATGAATTGCCTGTCTAAAACAATGTATTGAACAATAATCTGGGTAAGAAGTATTATCCTGCATATAATCCCACAGTCTATCTGCAGTGCTGGTATGTTTGCGTTTATTATGTGTGACTCAGATTTTCCTTTAAATGTCGTTGCCTAGCTGTTCTGAGAGTAATCCAGTAACAGTAATCCCAGCTCTTCCTGAAATGAATTTGACGCTGTATCTACAGTCGCCTTCAAAGTAAACGACTTTATCGTAAAACTAGCGATGATGTTTTTGTTTTTGTTGGATTAGTATTGTTCATGCTGCATTCTTTTGTACTGTTCAGACTATTAAAAGCGCACACAGCTGCAAAAAGACACGTTAGGATAACATGTTGATATTGGTTGGAAAGGACCAGTTTCCTTTAGCAGCTGTGATTCTAATTCGGGGTGGATACAGGAAGTATTTGTGCAAAAAAAGTCATGGTCACGTAATACCACTTGGCTAACGTATTTTTTCCTTTCAAATTTCGATGAATAATTGCTAGAGAGCTCTGGTAGTATACTCGGGAAATGACTGAGAACGAGCATTTAATCCGGTTATTTAAGAGAGAAAGCGCGATCTCCACGGGCACAAAGCCAGGTCTGCCCAGGCTTGAGCATGTGTCTTGTCAGGATTTCCTCCCTGCGTTTTCCCCTTCGTATTCTTCTCTGTTGCTCAGGCTACAACCCACAGAACTTCAACCTGACAGTATTCATCTGTCTGTCATGTTTATTTGTTGTAGTTTGGATTTTTTACTGTCACCGATTGAGTTTTTATGGGCTTATGTTCAATTTGTTCAATACGGCAAAAATCAAAGGCGAGATGATCTTGCGTTTACACTGGGTGACTTCCATTTAAATGCATTTAAAATTCATACACTTATAAAATACGTAGCTTATAAAACGCCTAATATTAAGAATGAAAATTTCTGACTTGGTTATTGCTGCCTTAATCCCAAGTGACTAAAGAACCAGTTTATCAACCAAGAATTTTTGCATGATTGGTTTTGCTGCCCTTAGTAAATGAGAATTTCTCAACATTCTGCTATAAAACAGGACGACATAAATTTCAGCCTTTATATGCTATACAGTAACTTTTTTGAGGACCAAATCCCGTACTTGATCAGCAAATACACTTTTAACTGATAAACATCCAATATCGATGGGAAAATTCCATCTCTGTGTAATGGCTATCAAACAACAGTTGAAAAAAGTTCAGGGCAGTCAGACATTTTGTTAACATCTTTAGATTTTTAATGTTCTGAAAAATATTCTGTTTATAACCACAGTGCCTTTCAGGGACACATTTGTCTTTTAGAATGCATCTTGTGACTTATTCAAATTGGACTAATCCATGAGAGAGTACTCATGTGATGGATAACTGGATTTGGATCTGGTGTAAGACAATAAGCCCTTTCATAATTGGAGGAAAACAGCAGTCATTCAAAAAAAAAAAATGTTTGTTAGTAAATTAGAATGTCGTGAACTAACTGAAGCTAAAAACTCTGAAAATGCTGTATGCTGGTAGAGCTGTTTTCTTGTCGTGCCTTAAGAGTGACCAGGAATAGTCCACTCAGATAGCAGACCTTTCAGTTTTCATTACACTGTGCTGTTGCACATTCAGTTTGGCCATGCAGTCAAGCCAATTCGATTAGTGACACATTTTATCTTCAGCCCTAATTATATCTCACATCACATGCTTCTCCGATGGGTTTTTTTGTGAAATGTATTCATACTGACTCTGGATCAGATTGCTGGTAATAATGGAACATCTCTTTCTCCACGCTGCCTCCACCCCAAAAGCGGTTCTGTTCTTTGGCTGTAGGATGATGTAGTATAAAATCCAGCCACACCGCTGGCTCTTCATGGTTGGTGACATGTTGGGGAGAGTGGGTGAGGTGGTAAAAACACAGTAGAAAGCCTTGATTTCAGAGTTTAACAAAGCTTTTACTAGGTGAATGCTTCATGGCTTTTGATAGCACAAAGACATTTTTTTTATCTTATACTAAATTAGGCCCATTTGTTTCACTAAGCACAGCAAAATATACATATATAGCAGACAAAAATACAGTTTGAATGACATCGTATCATCTGACTGTATTGTAAATTCAGAAAACTATAAACGCAATTTTTTTCCAGGTTAACAAAACCATTCAGGATACCTTAATCAGGCATTTTTAGTTGTAGTGATCTTCACATTTTACTTAATCTTTTTATTGTATGTGAAACTGCTTTTAAAATAAGATAAAATCAGCATGTTATTATTCATTTATGCATCAGTTTCAGAATTAGTATAACAATAAGTCTGTTACTGGTGAATCCATATGGAAAACAATGTCCTTCCATTAGTGTGAGCTGAAGTCTCATTATAGTAGCACAGTCATATTAATAGTCTATATCTACATAATCATATTTTGCTCCTGGTACCAATAGAGGCCCATGAGAACAGCCATGTGACTTCCCTGAAGGGGTTCAAGGAATATCAACTCAAAACTCTGTTTTTATATGGGAGCCTTTTAGGGAGAGTGGGGAATATATTATTATATTAGGGTACTTTATTATCATATATTACAAGAACATTTTAGGCCGTTGTGACAGAAAATATAAATACAACATTATTCAATATATTATTGAAAAAACTATTAATCTGTTTATTTGGTTTTACTGAAATATCGCAGGGAAATCATGCTTACATGGTAGAGCATTAAAACACTGGGTATTTACTGAGTACTCATTGCTGGTTTTCCCTGATATTGATTATCTAGATGATTATTCTAATCTTGTTCAACTGTCATTGCACAAGATAGCAGCTGGAAAATGCTGGATTTAGAAAAGGTTTGAAAAATGCTGTTTATTGCAGATGTGTTGGCTGTAAATCATGTTAATTTACAGTACATAGCAAAACTAAATCTGATTCCACGGCACATTTCATTTATTTCAAGGGATCTTCAGTTACTCAGCTTTAAACTGGGTTACTTGTTGCATACCGGATTTCCATTATAATTCCTGTGGATGATGGGCAAAAGCATGCAGAAATAAATGCGTACTGGGCAGCTGTAGAAACAGCTTTTGTTTCCTATAGCTGTGAATAATAGCAGCCTGTGTGATCTTGGGTAAGATTTAGCAGCCTTCATACTGGGGGGCCAACAGGGGGGCTTCTTAGTCCCTGTCTGCCTCCAGACCCCAAACTCCTTTTCCCTCAATACAGAGCAATGAACTTAGCATACTGTCATCAAAGTGACACAGGTGTTTCTAATATCTAGTGTAAGACAGGCATCTGTCTGAAAGGCAGTCAACACAGACTGAGGGACAAGTGATGTTTGTATAAGCCCCGCCCTCTTTGTTAGATGACGTTACTTCACTACAATATCAGCTTCAGCTCTTCTTGGGGGTACATGAAGAACAGCTAAGGCTTTGGGAGAAACTTTTGACACACTGATCTCAATACATCGACAGTACCAACGATGTAGGAACATTTAGAAAATTAAATGAATATTTAAATTCTTAAAACTGATACATATCCTTTATAATTTTTGACATTACACTGAAGCAGTTTTGAGTTAGCGACAGAGAAATGTTATTATTTTCCAAAACTGCTAAGCATTAAGTCATACCGTGTTCATTTTGATAGTCAGTGTTTGGCATTTTTGAGACGTGTCCCTCAGAACATAATTATGTACCCAACACAGAAGTGCAAACCAAGGCCAATGAGAGACACAGTTATTGTACATCCAAAAATGTTGGTGTTAAATCAACAGAAAACCAAGCACAGTTGTCCGAACTTCACTCTAGTCATTACCGGTTTGATCTGGGAAAAGAAGGATTCCTGTAGCATGATTTTGCTCTCACATTAAGTGCCTGTTGCCTTAGAAGCCATGATGCAATGCTGACACATATTCATTCTAAACCCCTTTCCTTAACATAAAATCTTCTTATGTATCAGCAGGAATTTGAAAACATGCTCTATTTTGCCTTTCCTTTTGCTGGTCACATTGTGCAGAGCAGCATTAAAAACACTGGCTGCTTTCGAGTTTTTGTGTACTATATACATTGCAGGTAAAAGAAAAAGATTATCCACAATTAGCCTGCATCCAAATTGATCCATTAAGAGTCGTGCTTTCAAAAAAGGCCAATTGTTCCAATTATGCAAATGTGGTTGAAATCAAAGAATAATGGGGGAGGGGTGACACTTCCAATGGAAACAGAGAAGTCAGGGTTAAGCCTTTATTCTTGACTTTCCCCCCATTTTGGCTGAATCGTTGCGTTCAACCTTAGCAGAATCCCCCCACGTAACCCTGCAACACTGCAAGGAAAATGCAAGGGGGAAGAAAATCGTAAATTGGAGATTTGGGGTGACTATCAAAGTAGATTTGTCGTGCCTTGTTCCAGCCGGGGATGAAAATACCCTGTGGGCAAGGAGACGGGTCATGGGACTCCCAGAAGGATTACCTTGAACTGGAGTCATAAGACTGGCTTGAACAAAGAGCCACTCACATGCTCATCATATGAAGGCTGCTTCATAAAGTGATGAAGTTTCATGTCTTGTGGGTCAGTCTGGGAGCAAGAAGCTAGGAGGGCTCGTCTGTGTAGCCGGAGAGGGTTGTGCAGAGCCAACAGGGGCTGCTGTGAAGTAGGGGTCATGCATGCACCAGCACGGTAAGAGACACGGACCTTGCTATATGTGACGATCTCCAGGTGCTAGTGATTGTCTTTGGCAATTATTAATATTTTTAGCAGGATCAGCCTATAAAAATCACTGTATTCTTTAATGTATGCAAAAATTCTGTAATTCATGGCAAATAAGTTTAAGCAACATAGTTTGCATGTTAGAAATGTGTATATAAATTAATTCATGGATATGGCACAACAACAACAATAATAACATTTTTCCAATAGCACAAAAAAAGTGTTGTTATCACTGTTGTTAAGGCATTTCTGGTCTGAGATAAATTCCAGATATGAAGTATAATATTTTTCCCTATTAATAATAATTCTATAACTCATTAATGGTAAATAGATGTAATGTGGATGTTGTGCTGTTCTCAGTAAGTGAAAAAATCTCTAATCGAAAGTATAAATATTTGTTTCTAAATATATTTGTGCAAATTATTCATTTGGGTGTGAAAGAAGAATTACATTTTTGATTACTCACTTGATTAAGGCGAATAGTAGCTTTTTTTAATAGTACATCTCATTGTAAGAACAGCTTTGGCTGAGAGAGCCTTCTTACATTCCCATCTTCAACACTCATTGCCAACCGTGTATGAACTTCCCGGAGAAACTTGCTTCAAAAGTTTCAGTCCGGTGAATGAGAGCATGGTAACTTAGCCTACACCGTTTTTCCATGGTCCGGGTCACCAACATCTAGGTTGTGTCCGGTGTTTATTATTAATGGACTGACCCACATCTAACCTTCACATTCTTCGTTATGTTTTGTAGGCTCAAAAGGCTTGGATAGAGAAAAACTTTCAAAAAAGAGAATGTATCCAAATATTCCCTAGCAAAGAAACAAACAGGTAGGTGGACACTACATATGGAGTAACTGGTCCTTTCTTTCTTAACTGTGTCTTTAACTTTTTTAAAAATGGTAAAAATAAAAGCTAAAACTACAGCCAGACACATCAACAATTTCAGTACAGCACTGTTGCATTCTTCTGTTGCAAAATTACCACACATATACTCAACGTGCGCCTGCAGATGCTCTATTCTAGACCAGAGCATTGCCGTTCACGGATCATAGCTAGCTGGGGCTGCATTGTGCACGGTTCTTGTGTTCCACAGAGATTAGCACAGAAACGCTGGCAGCAGCCCACTCTGTAAAGGGCTCCACGGAGGAGCAGCATGTGGGGGGCAAGCTGTCAGAACCTGTGAATCTCTGTGCACAAAGCAAGTATCTGCCGCAGGACGATGGCAGCATGGACACAAGATGGAAGAGCTCTGCTGTCACAGGAACAAGTGAAGAGGGCAGCCATCTTACAAAGACAATAACCAGTCTCAGTTTGATTTCTTTGTCAGTCGGTTCTCGATTGTCCCTAATCCATCTGGAAAGGCCCTTCATGTTCAATATATTGTAAATACTCTAGTTGCCTGTGCTGTATCATTCGGCACAGACGTTCTGAAAACCCTGGCTTAAGCAAACATTTTACTTTCAAACCAGAACCGCTTTTATTTAAACCTAAGCTGATACTTGTATGCTGTCACGTACTGGAATACGGGGTGCTTCTTATAAACTGTGCCCATCATCATGTAGATGCAGCTGTGGTCACCTGGTGAACAAGCATGTGGCCATAACTCCTGGCATGACATCGAAGAAGACCAGCACAGAGGAGAACAACCAATTGGACATCCAGCAGGAGAAGTGGAGCGTGGCCAAACACACACAGAGCTTCCCCACAGACGCTTATGGGACCCTCGAATTTCAGAGCGCTGGTTATGTCAACAAAACTATGGTACGATCCACAAAACACTACTACTGCAACAACAAGATAGTGTATTAGAATCTGTCTACTGCAAATGCTCTAACCATGTTTCTGAGCCACTGGATTGTGGCCCAAATGTGGACTGTGACCGCCCTCTAGTGGTCCACAGATCTATACGCAGGAGAACCCATAACGATTAAAAGACAGTTTTTCAGGTGGATAGAATTAAGTCTTGATCCTAATAATTTATAACATAAATATAACAGAAAGTTAGAATTACTTCATACACAATGCTATCTCACCCCCTCGAGAGTCATGAATACCTCATGTTTGAATTGCTCAGTGATGCTTCTCTGTTTTCCTAACAGTACATCCGAGTTTCCTATGATGCCAAGCCTGATAACTTGTTGCAGCTAATGATAAAGGACTGGCAGCTGGAGCTGCCAACTCTGCTTATTTCTGTTCATGGAGGTCTTCAGAACTTTGACCTTCAGCCCAAACTAAAGCAGGTCTTTGGAAAAGGACTGATCAAAGCTGCCGTGACTACAGGGGCGTGGATCTTCACCGGCGGTGTCAGTACTGGTTGGTGTCTTTTGTACTGTGTTTCACTCGAGCAGTAATGACACACAAATAACCTCCCTAACAAGTCTTTGCACAAGGTGACAAATATCTGCTCGTGAACCGTAGAAAGCAACACCACACATGAACTACCTCACATGATTCTCGTATTTTTTCAAAACGGAAATTAAAAGCAGCATATACGTTATGGACAGTATCACTGTTTGGTGGTTTAATATGTTATGTCTAATAGACCAAACATAGAATGATGAAGCTAACACACTGTAGCTAAAAATAAACATTTGGTGAACCAAATGACAGCTGTAACATTGGTGTGATTAAATCCATAGTATACTCTTAGTGATTATAAATTGTAGTAGTAAAGTCTCTTGAGTTGTCTGAAACTAAATACATTTTTATAATTATTCAAATAAACTAGACTCGTTGCACCTAATTATTTCTGTTCCAGGGGTGGTCCGTCACGTTGGTGATGCCTTGAAAGACCACTCTTCGAAATCCAGAGGAAAAGTCTGCGCTATAGGCATTGCGCCGTGGGGTATTGTGGAAAATAAGGAGGACCTGATTGGTCGGGATGTAAGTGTGGAGTAACGTGGAAAATAAGGAGGACCTGATTGGTCAAGTTGTAAGTGTGGAGTGACACGTGGAGAATAAGGAGGACCTGATTGGTCGGGTTGTAAGTGTGGAATGACACGTGGAGAATAAGGAGGACCTGATTGGTCGGGTTGTAAGTGTGGAATGACACATGGAAAATAAGGAGGACCTGACTGAGCAAAATGTAAGTGTGGAGTGACATGCAATTCACCGTTTTCAAATAAAACTTGAAAAGCAGGTTAAAACGTTTTGTCAGCTACTTAGCTTTTGTCTCAGTTTCTCACTCAACTTTTACAGAGTATTTAGGAGTTTTAATGTTGAGTAGAGCTGAATGTTTCATTAATATTTATTGCTAACTTATGTACCAACACTAAACTCTGGTCCACGTGGTGTTCCCAGGTAACAAGGCCCTACCAGACGATGTCCAACCCCCTCAGTAAGTTGTCATTGCTGAATAACAGTCACTCACATTTCATTCTCGCTGACAACGGAACTCACGGGAAGTATGGGGCTGAGGTGAAACTGCGCAGACAGCTGGAGAAGCACATCTCCCTGCAGAAGATCAACACGAGTAAGGAGCCTCCTTCATGCAGTACTGTGGTTAAATCGGCCGTGTGGTGTTGTGGATCTGGGCCGCAGTCTGGGTTGCCTGAAGCGCTCGTTCGTGTGACCTGTGGGTTTCCCTTTGTCATCCTATGCCTGGAGTTTTTGATGAGGCAGGGACTGCAAAGGGAAGCTCTGTCGTCACCAGTCACTCCAGCCTCAATCATATCCTGGGACACACGGCAACTGCGTTGGCTGGGTCACTGATGGCGTCTCGTGTCATGAGGCTGATGTCCCTTAAAGATACTTGGTGTTTCTGTCCTGGATTTTGCGCGTAGCTGTACCTTGTGTGTGTGTTACTGTGTCTCTTGCTGGTAGGACTGGGTCAGGGAGTCCCTCTGGTGTGCTTGATTGTGGAAGGGGGACCCAACGTGATCTCCATCGTACTGGACTGCCTGCGTGAGGACCCCCCTGTGCCTGTGGTGGTCTGTGACGGTAGCGGGCGTGCCTCTGACATCATCTCCTTTGCTCACAAGTACTCAGAGGAAGGAGGGTAAGACCGGCGCGTTGACCAACAGCAGCTGTGCCACATCTGTCCACTTTGGTTGGAATCGTCCTGAGCGTCGTCTCGCCACAGGGTCATCAGCGAGAATGCGAAGGATCAGCTCCTGGTCACCGTGCAGAAGACCTTCAACTACAACCGGCACCAAGCCCAGCAGGTCTTCCTGATGATCGCCGAGTGTATGAAAAAGAGAGAGCTCGTGAGTATGAGATTAAATAAGTCAGGGAGAAAGAAACAGAACCGAGTCATTTTAGACAAGAATACAGTATAAGATATGTGTATGTTTGCTGTATGCCATTAAAGCTAACAAATTTTAGACATTTACCAGAAAATGATGAGCAAAGACTGAAATACATGAAGTATTTCATGTGAAAAAAAATAAACTATTAATCACCTTTTGCCATATTTTTGTGTCTTTATCAATTCATTTGGTGAGAAATATCTTAATCCATGTGTAAAAAAAATCATACATTTGCTTATCATGGTTTGTTGCATTCAAACCACGTCCCTCCACACAGATCAACAAAACCGTTTAATTTTAACAAAACAATCTTACAATGTAATGAATGTTGATGTTCATATAGGACAGGATCAGGTTATAGGATATTTATAAAAGCCAATAGATTCTTCATGATATTTGCATTTTTGATACCTATCTTACTTCCCTCCATCTATCCCCGTTTAATGGTTGCATATATCCAGTTGATGTCACAGAGATGAGAAATTTGCAAGTGGACATCCAGTTGTGAAGTTTTATTCCAAAAGCTCAATTGCTGATCTAAGATCAGTCGAAAGCCACACAAAGGCAGTTCAGGCACTAGCAGAATGTCAGGGAGAATCCAAGGTCACAGAGCAAGAAACAAAGCAAAAGCCATACAGCAGACAATCTAGAACTAGAAC
>JAACJT020000007.1:17741410-17795974 GCA_009936485.2 Gymnarchus niloticus
GAATGTCAGGGAGAATCCAAGGTCACAGAGCAAGAAACAAAGCAAAAGCCATACAGCAGACAATCTAGAACTAGAACTAGAACTAGAACTAGAACTAGAACTAGAACTAGAACAACCACCACCACACATACAGATTACACAGCCTGGTGAACAACTGGTTGGTTTATGTATCATGATCTGTAATGGAACACAGGTGCACACAATCAGCAATTAGAATAGACCATTTAGTATGCAGAATGGGGGGAACACAGTGTGACAGTAAGGGAGATGGTGACTGGGCTAGCCAATCCAGAGAGAGGGACCGGGCACTGGTCCACTAAAAAGGTTTCAATATCCATTTGGAGGAGTAAATATTAGGGGATCTGTCAAGATTGATCCCAGGCTACAACCTTAGATAATTAATTTTTATAGCTTCTCGTCAGCCAATAAAAGGTTCACAACAATTTAGCCAGCCATTTCAATAACCTGTTTTTCAATACAATGTCCCAAGTCTAACTGCAGTTTCAATAAGCTCTAATATCACACGCTCACATCAGTGTCCTCAGCAGATGAATTGCTTCAGACAGAAGGAAATAGCCACTTTGTACTGCTACTGAGCTAAAGTCTTTGTCATCAGGTAGTAATAATAAATCTCAGTGTTTATGTTGGTAGACCATAGGAGCACATTAATGCCACTGATGAAGTATAAATTAAATCTTGTGATACTATCTACAGTTAGCAACATAATCAGCATTTCTGCCTGAACTGGTTATAGGCCAAATATTGGTTTTAACTATAAGGAAAAATTAAAATTACATAAAATATAAAAAAAATAGCACTAAGGTTCTGCAAGGTGTTTGGATCTGAAGACCTCATCTTTACACTGTGTATAACCATATTAGTAGCACAGTGGTGTGACAACAGTCTGATGGCCCCCTAGTGTTACAGCCCTCCAGGATGACAGTAGTGTGACAGCCCCCCAGTGTGACTACCCTCCATAGCAACAAAGACTGTTGTCCTGCTGAGTTAGGAATGGTACATTAGCTGGTTTCACAATAGCAGACACCAGCTGGGTGGGTTACAGACCATCTCTGCTGTTTTATACCCATACAGGAATGTCTGTTTCCTCCTGCCTCTGACTAGGGCTTGTTCCACACATCTGCAGTATTTTTGATTCACATGATCCATCATACCTGGACAGCAGACCTCTTGTTCTGCACTGGCCACCCTAAGAAAAATGACACATTCATTCAACCACTAGGGGCAGCTCTGTATGGAAGGTGTCTCTTCCTGTGACTAGAAGGTTGTCAGTTCAAATCCCATCACTGGCAGAGTGACTATGTCACTGTTCAGCCCTTGAGCAGTGCCCTTAACCCCAATTGTTTCAGCAGTACTGGATTCTAGCTGACTCTGTGCTCTAACCACAAAACCTGCTCTCATCTGTATATGCAGAGCAAGATGGGATATGTAAAAACTACCCAATTTCCCCACTGGGAAGAATGAAGTATGATTATTTTATCCCATAGCCATTATGTGTCAGCATGTTCTACTGCATCAGTGCTAAAATGATAAGAAAAAGTCCAACAGAACATGCAGCATCTCCTGTCACAACCTTCGTGATGCAGATAACAGTGTTCCGCATGGGTTCAGAGGGACAGCAGGACATCGAGATGGCCATACTGACAGCATTATTGAAAGGTACTGTACCTGTCTTCAGCCACGCCTCCCAAATAACCACTGCCCATTTAAAAATGAGTAACAGACAAAGTGTAGCTGAATTCGAATTATAGTAAAAATAGCATCGTAGAAGTACTTACCAGATGGTCACAATGAATAACAGTAGCTGCATTATTAAATGCCTACTTTTGGTTCCATCTATTTAAATGCTGACATGGAGAGAATGTCAAATGATTAATGACCAGACTGGTTAATGGAATGAATTTTCGGTTGAAATCTATGTCTCTGACCAAAGGGTGGGGGAAATGTAGCTTCAAAACCTATGGCAGATATGAGCAGTGTGCTCTGCCAATCACAGACTAGTTAAAACTGTCTATTTGCAATCCTATTGGCTTTGTAAGTAACCACCACCTTAACAATGGGCACATTATGTGTCCATCAAGTTGAAGTGTGACCATCATGTGACCCAGATGACGCATGTGTTTAGGCACCAATGCATCGGCTGCGGATCAGCTGAGCTTGGCGCTGGCCTGGAACAGAGTGGACATTGCAAGAAGTCAGATTTTTGTCTATGGACACCACTGGCCAGTGAGTCTAACGGCTCAGAGCTTTATACTCCATGTTTAAATGGAGCTCTACACTTCCATCTTTAAATTATTTCAGTAAAAAAATTCTATGACTCTAAACAGACCTTTTCAGGAGCTGTAAAGTATCCTTGGCAAGATAGAATATATGTTAAGGTTTACTCGACATGGAATGCTACTAGTTACATAAGGATAATCTTGAATTTTGTTTTGACAATTAGATACCATTATCTGGGCTCTGGAAGCTCTTTGAGAAAAGTACCAGAAGCACCTAGCCTGGATGAAATGGCGCTGACCGTTGCTGTTTCTCTTCTCTCCTGTCTCCCGGTTAGCTTGCCAGTGCCCTCTCTGTCACAACCGCCCCTTCCGTTCAGGAGAACCGGAGGAGTTCCGCCATCGGCTTTCGTTCCAGCAAGAACAAGGGCAGGGGCAAGAGAGGCAGGGGAAGGAAGGCTAAGCCGGAGCCCCCAGAGGAAACAGATCCTCGAAAGCTGGAGTTACTCAACTGGGTAAAGCAGAAAACATGTCACACTAATCAGGATGCCTATGAGTTTCTGAGCAGTTAGGACAAATATATTACACATACATACAAGTTATCCTGCTGCTGTAGTTCTCTGAATTTCACTATGTAGATCTTGATTTTGCAGGACTGACACACACTGGGGAGAAGGTCCTCCAGCAGGTATTTAGACTCAAGGGCTCTCGTTGCACCCCCCCACAGGTGAACTCCCTGGAGCAGGCCATGATGGATGCCCTCGTGCTGGACCGTGTCGACTTCGTCAAGCTGCTGATTGAGAATGGGGTGAACATCCACCATTTCCTCACCATTCCCCGTCTCGAGGAGTTGTACAACACGGTAAGCTTTATAATTAGTGCCAGCGATGAAATGCAATTTCTATCCCAATGTAACTCTGACAGACTCATTAAAACAACTGGTGACAGAAAAGCAAGGGCCATAAGCAGGCCCTCTGTGACAAAAGATGCTGCCATTTGTCAAATGAAACACTCATTAATCACTTACTTATACTGCCTGGGTTGTTGCAGAGACTGGGGCCAACAAACACGTTACATTTTGTGGTAAGAGATGTTAAGAAGGTAAGACTTAATGATCCCTGTCTAAAACTGCTTTGAAATCCAAGGAAATTTTGAAAAAAATCCAGCTGTTGTATTTTATCTAACAGAATACTGAAGGTGAAATGAAATATGTGCTTGATGTTGTCCAGGGAAATCTCCCCCCAGATTATCAAATCACCTTGATTGATATTGGGCTTGTGCTGGAGTTTCTCATGGGTGGAGCTTATCGCTGCAACTATACGAGGAAGAGCTTTCGTTCGCTGTACAACAATTTATATGGGCTGAAAAGGGTGAGAGAAACATCAGAATGCTTCATATGAATGAACCAGAATTCATTCATATGTAATGAATTTATCGCATTAAAACTGACCTGTCTAAAAATTTAAATATTATCCTCCCCCATGCTTGTCTGAAGCCAAAAGCACTAAAACTCCTGGGAATGGAGGTGAGATTTAGCCAGTAACATTCATACACACACTATTATCTGATTGCCTTAGTGTTTGTTTCTTCTGTTACCTTTCTGGTTATATCTAACGAGAAAATAAAATAAAGGGTTACTTTTATTAGTACCCAAGGCAATTTTCAGACCGCTCCTTTGGAAAAATGTATTGGTATTTCAGGTGCTGCCTGATTTAACCCCTATTCCGGTAAGTACCTCCCTATAATAAGACGTCTCATATGGAATTTTGCCAGGATGACGAGCCACGTCTGAAGGGAAAGAAAAAAATCAAGAAGAAGGAAGAGGAAATTGATATTGATATAGATGACCCAGAGGTCAGCCGATTTCAGTACCCATTCCATGAGCTCATGGTGTGGGCGGTGCTGATGAAGCGCCAGAAGATGGCCATCTTTCTTTGGCAGAGGGGGGAGGAGGCCATGGCCAAGGCTCTGGTTGCATGCAAGCTTTATAAGGCCATGGCTCATGAGTCTTCTCGCAGTGAGCTGGTGGATGACATCTCCCAGGACCTCGACAACCACTCAAAGTAAGCACCTCAAGACCCATGATGCTTCTGAAACACGGCTAATTTGTCTGCTGGTCTTCCATTGTATAAGTATTTGTTTTCACTGAGAGATCCTGTCTGAATTCATAAATGAGGAGGCGGGTCTCATTTGTGTGCGACAGGGAGTTTGGCCAGCTGGCCTATGACTTGCTGGAGCAGTCCTACAAACATGACGAGCAGGTGGCCATGAAGCTTCTCACATACAAGCTGAAGAACTGGAGCAATTCCACCTGCCTTAAGCTGGCGGTGGCTGCCAAGCACAGGGACTTCATAGCCCACACATGCAGTCAAATGCTGCTCACCGACATGTGGATGGGCTGCCTTAGGTTTGGAAAAAACCCTGGTCTGAAGGTATGTTTCATTAGAAGCCTCAGCTCAAGGATTTGTGACAGAAATTTAAACTTACCTAGATTTAAACAGCTTGAAAACCACAAGTTTTTCAGTGTGTTTGTCTATTAAATCCATTTTAGTTCAGTACATGGGCAGGAGGCCATGTTGCAGATAGGGAGGCCTTATTCCAAATAAAATTTGGAAGCCTATTTAAAATGTTTCTGCATTCATGGCAGAGACTAAGTCACACATATGTCTGATAATCAATAACTTCCTAGCATCCAAGCCCAAAAATACAAATACAGAAGTTGAGACTTTGTGATATCAGAATACCCGTGACAACTAAGGAAAAACACGTCCTGCATAACATGAACCGGTACTTTGGTGCAAGATATTATTTAGGGAAGGAGCTAAAGGGATACTGGATCAGTGATGGAGTTTTTCATTAGGGTGATAATGAGGTCCAGGCTTATGTGAGGAAACTGCAATTTTTTTGAGTACCATTGTGAAGCGTTAAGCAGACTGTTGACGATTCTGTTGAAATGAAACTTAATCCACAGTGGATAGGATTAAGGTGCACTTTCAATCACTATGTTAATCTCACTTACTTCTGCCTAATTACTGATATTTGAAGAATAACTAAGCAAATATGAAAGAGCACAAGTGTGAGTGAACGATGTTACGAAGTCATTAATTGGAAATCAAATGAATTCTATGGATTCTGAATTATTGAGTAACCAAATAATTATCAAATCATGATTAACTGGTGCAATTTAAGAAATGCACCATTTCTGATAAATGTACCATAACAGCAAGGTCAACAGCCTGGGAAGTGTAGCTGAGAAATACTGCTATACTTCCGAGGCTTACTGATGCAATCCCTTTAAAATCCAGGTGATTCTTGGCATCATTTTCCCACCTTTGATTTTGTTCCTGGATTTTCGTATTGGAGAAGAGTCAAAAGAATCCTCTGGAACCACTGAAGATGTGAAGGAGAGAGAGGAGGACAATAAATCCAGCAAGGTAGTTATCATTTCCAAAACATGCTCATTACCAATCAACAGCTCAGGCCTGTTGTAGCAGAGCAATGTTTACAGTCTTAAACCTTATTTTATCATACATTCAGGATGCCAATGCTGATCTGATATCCAAAAAAGATGATGAGGAGGAAGGTGATAGCAAACAGAGGAGAATTCCCATTGGAGTGAAGATTTATGAGTTCTACAACGCCCCGTTCACCAAATTCTGGTTTAACACTGTGAGCGTTTACATATACATCCAATATACATAATACAATGGTCCAGACATGAAGTCTACAGGTCACTCTTGCAGCAGAATAAACTTATTTAAATCACCCATCCATACATTTTCAGATCTAGCAGTCTCATGCTGAACACTTTACCTTTCTTTTGATAGATTTCATACCTAATATATTTGATGTTGTACAATTACATCATCCTGGTCAAAATGGAGAGCTGGCCTTCAGTGCAAGAGTGGATTGTCATCTCCTACATCATCACCCTGGGACTAGAGAAGGTCCGCCAGGTGAGGCAGGCTGCACTCCTCTTTAAATATTCTTCTTTTCTGTGAACTTGCTACATCTTATAAAAACAGGCATGACAAATGCATTTTTCTAAAATTTTAACCATGCAGAGAAATCAGAAACCTGAGAAGCCTCCTTCCCAGAGGAGCAGAAGCCGATAATGAATATCTCCTTGTTTATGTTCCCTACGTCTTATTAAGATCCTGATGTCAGAACCTGGCAAGCTAAGACTGAAGATTAACGTGTGGCTCGAGGAGTACTGGAACGTCACAGATTTGGTCGCCATCTCCACCTTCCTGCTGGGCTTGCTGCTCAGGCTGCAGACTGAACCATACATGGGTTACGGGCGCGTTATCTACTGTGTCGATATCATCTTCTGGTACATTCGAGTCCTGGACATCTTTGGAGTCAACAAATACCTGGGACCCTATGTCATGATGATTGGAAAAATGGTAAGATTGGCATGGTCATAGGCATGACCATCCACTGTATTTTCTTCATATTTTGAAGAATGGCTTGTACCAAAAACAAGAAATGTATAAGAAAATTCATCGACTGCAGTCAAACCTGCGAATCAGTTGGTCCCTGATTAGTGGATCTGACAGCTCACTCTGTGTTCTGCAGATGATCGACATGTTGTACTTCGTGGTCATTATGCTTGTCGTGCTCATGAGCTTTGGTGTGGCACGACAGGCTATCTTACACCCGGATGAGGAGCCCACCTGGCGCCTGGCTCGTAACATCTTCTACATGCCCTACTGGATGATCTACGGAGAGGTGTTTGCAGACTCCATAGATCGTAAGACTAGAATTCATAGTAAGATTCTGTTTCCTGTTTCAAGGACAGACGATGAGTTTCCAGTGGTCCAATAACCAATTTCCAATGACCACAAGTGGTTCAATCATAACTAGCATCTTAAGTTGTGCTTTTGCCAGTTTGCCCTACAAGTGCCTAGCTAGTCATGTTGGTTCTAGCCTAAAATCATTTAGCTCCCTCTGCTGGTTCTGTTGCATATATTTTTTGTACAATTTCATTTTACACTGTTACTAGGTTAATTAGATTATAATTTTCTAAGAATGTCTACCTTTTCCTTAATCTAATGATCAGCTGTCTACATGGGATCTCACAAACAATTCTCTTTTCTCTGGGGAATGTTTTAATCATTACAATTGACAAAATCGTACAAAAACTAAAATTTTCTTTTCCATTCAACTGATTGTACATCTTTGAACCTGAAAGTTTATGAATACTGTTAATTACTCTCAAGTGTGGTTGCTTTTTACCTTTGTTCCTCATATTGCTGCCTGACTATACTCATTGGCAGTCTACGCAATGGAAATCAACCGTAAGTAACTTCAGTGACACAGGATTTAATTTACATTGTCTCCGATGTCATACATATCTATCCTTGTTTTACCTTACATCTAAAATCCTGCAAACTCAATATCTTAAATGTTGTGTCTTAGTAGAAAAGACAAGTGTTAGGATGAGTACACTTAAAGGAAAATGGATGTGTGGATTTTCATTAAGGTGCTGATCATTCCCATTTCTAATCTGTCCTTTTGTGTTCGAGGCTGGTCATTCTCCAAACAAGTATCTAACCCATTTTCACAGCTCCATGTGGTGAGAACGTGTATGATGAAGATGGGAAGAAGCTACCACCTTGCATTCCTGGTGCCTGGCTTACCCCGGCCATCATGGCCTGCTACTTACTAGTTGCCAACATTCTTCTCGTCAACCTTCTAATCGCTGTGTTCAAGTAAGAGTTCCACTGATGGACATTATATAGAAGAACTATCATCTGCTAATAAAAAGCTTCATTTATTATTCTAAGAATGGCAAAACCTGCTTCATAAAAAAGGGAATAAAGCTACACAAATATTTGTTGTCTTTCTCTTACAGCAATACATTCTTCGAAGTTAAATCTATATCCAACCAAATTTGGAAGTTCCAGAGATACCAGCTGATAATGACCTTCAATGACCGGCCTGTCCTTCCACCTCCTCTCATTATCTTCAGCCACATTTACATCCTCCTAAAACACATCTGCTGCCGATGTAGAAAGAAGCAAGAAGGAGAACTGGATGAACGAGACAAAGGGCTAAGTGGGTCAAATATCTGATCTGATGCATTGTTAATACCTATGGAGGTACTTAAATGCTTCCAATAATAACAACTGTATGTGATCTTCTGGGTTCCCATTCAGCTTTTTGCACCATGCTACATCTGATAGGTTCCTAATAATGAAATAATAAAACTCAGTTGTATAAAAATAAACAGCATTTTATGTTTGTGAAAGGTCTGCTGCCAACATGTCTATACCAGTTTGGTTACAGTTGAAGGTGCAGCACAGAAGTTTCCATTTTTGATCTGCTCATCCAGTAGAAGGTTGTAGAGGAATGAATGACTCATTCACACATTTGATCATCCAACAGAGCTTTCCTTGAATGCGGAAGAGCTGAAGAACCTGTATGAGTTTGAAGAGCAGTGTGTGGAGGAATATTTCCGGGAAAAAGAGGATGAGGAGCAATCATCTAACGATGAGCGTATTCGGGTGACATGCGAAAGGTATTGAATGCACTTCAAAACAATCAAACGTGAAAATAAAACAGCTAAATGTGTCAGCTAACATCCTGTCTACTTTCCAGTTAAACTGCTTTGATAAGAGCTGTAGCGTTAGCATGTTTTAACTTTTTAGACTGCAACCGTATTCCTACCTTGATGTCCGCCAACATCCTATTCAGGGTTGAGAACATGTCAATGCGCCTGGAGGAGGTGAACGAGAGAGAGCACTCCATGAAAGCATCTCTGCAGACAGTGGACCTTCGCTTAGCTCAGCTGGAGGAGTTCTCTGGACGCATGATGAATGCACTGGAAAAGCTGGCAGGGCTGGAGAAGGCTGATGCGGTTCACATGTGTTCCGGGACCTCCACCACGTGTGAGCCTCCGGGTCTGCTGCGGCATAGCAGCATCAACAGCGCAGACGGGTACAGTCTTTACCGCTACCACCTGGAAGCCGAAGATCGAGCTCAGGAGGAGAGAGACTGCCTGGAGAGGCGGAGTTACCTGATCCCCAAGAGACGGAGCAGCCTGCTTCGCACCTCCAGTTCCCCTACATTGCCCACCAGGGAGTACAGTCAGACATTAGAGGTCGCTGTTCCAGTTGACAAGAGACAGCCCAGTGCTTCTGTGGATATTTTAATCTCTCCTTGCGATCAGACAACCAGCAAACCTGACACACATGAAGCTCAGCCCATAAAACTGACAGAGCATGGTGAAATATCCTTGGATTCAGTGCTTGTAAACACAGGCATTATAACAAAAAAGGCTAAGCTGGAGGCAGCTGTGTCCTACCCCCTGGAGAAGTCTACAGCTTTGCGGTACTATCCCTCAGAAGTCTCTAAGACGCCACTCCCTCCAACCAAGAGCAGCATTGTCTTTATACCAGCCGAAGATGAAGATGAAACCAGCTGGGCTAAGGACTACAGCACCTTTATGGAGCAAGCTACCAGATCGCCATCATCAGGCAGGTGGACCACCTGCTTCGAATACAAAGTACATCCCAGCCTCTTCGGCCACACGCCGAAAGTGTCTGTCCTGCGGCAACCTGCCAAGTGCAGCGCTGAAGCTGAGGAGCAGGGCAGGCTTCTGAAGGAGGACAGGAGCAGAACGGAGAGCTCAAGTGAAAGCATCAAAGCAACAGACCACCTGCTTGTGGCCGAGGACAGGGTATACCCAGCTCTCCGGTCAAAGAGTTTAAACGCCAATCCCAAAAAGATGAAATGCTTAGGAAATGGTATGGAAAAACCTAGAGCTGCAACCAGTGTGAGAGACATTTGGAGGGCATGTGAAGGTTCAGTGGACAAAGACCCAATAGATGTGGGGCCTGCTGAAGCAGACACCTCATGGTGAATGTGTGAGGAAGCCTGGGACATTTGCTCACCAGCACCCACCGATACAGCACAGCTTCAGCCATCTGCTACCCTCTGCCTATCAATGCAAAATGACTAATAACAGTGTAGTCTACCACACTTTTCTATCCTACTTCCAAAGCACTGGGGAAGTCTATTGTTGACTGATGTTTCCAAGCATTATGATGGGTTCATGTGACAAGCAACATCATACTCTAAATTTCATGAAAAATTTCATCTCAAGATCAAGAAAGTCTAAAAAGATTCTGTGTGGTGTGTTTATAGTCACCATTCTCTTCAGATTCCAGTTAAGAACATAACCAGGGTCAATAAAACAGGCAATGAGCATCCACACATGATCATAAGAATGGAAACTTATGTTAATGTAAAAGCAAGCCTAGTGAAAAATAATGTATCAAAGTTAAATGGAAATGTAACTACTGATACAAAATGAAGTCTTTAAATTGTAATGTAATGGACTCTAAGCTTAAAATGATCAATTTAATGAGATATGGAAAAGGGGAAAAAAAAAACCTACTGTGTGAACTGTCACGAACAGACTTAGCAAAAAGTCAAAGGACAAAATGACTCACTAAATGCATGCCAGTAAAACAACAACAGCGGTAGAAAACCCAAACCATATGTTTCTTTATGCAATCTTTACTTAAGTCGCATATTGTAGAAAAAAGTTCACAATTAACAAAACCAAGAGTTCTTATCTTTACACAATTATCAGTCCACAATGAGATTTAAATGTTACAGAAACACGCCCGACATTGCTCTCGGACAAACGATATCAAGCTGCTGACAGTGTTTAAAATATGAAGCAGTATCTTACAAGTCTTTAGGGTTTGGTAAACATGGTAAAATACTAACATTAGTTAAATGGAATGCTTTCACTGTTACATTATTAGAATAGAGCTGTATCAATATGTGCATATTTATGTTTGTATACAAACATATGCAAACCCATGGTCCCAGAAATATGTAAAATGTTATTTTCAACAGTTATTGCACGACAATAAAAGCACAGTTACATTCTTAACAAATGGTCTATGCAGTGCATTGATTTAATGTAACTCAAGCAATCATCCATTTAATCCAACAGAATATTGTATCTGACTGTGATGATTCACAGCACAATGGAAGACAGCCAACCTTACCCCAGTCCTTAAAATCCCAATAAATGTTGTCAGACGAGGCATTAGAGGGAGAACATCAACATCTCGAGGCAGTTATTTGACCGGATGGTTTTGCAGGTTCCGACACAGTTACCCAGAAAAGCACATGCGTCTCGCTAGAACAAGACACAGTTCAGGTCCTTCCACCGCAAATAAATGTCATTTTACCAAAGTAAAGAAACCCATTTGCTGATACAAGAAATAAGTTAGGAACTGGGGTATGTGCTCCACTATATAAAGCCGGAAGTAAGTGCAATGCTCTGTCTAAGCTAATAAGAGGCAGCTCCTAATGTTGAAATGCAGTATGTGGGTGTTGCCTAGACTTGAACCTCAGGTGGTGGAGCTCCAGGCAAGATCACTTCAGCTGTCCAAAGTAGGAAGTGCTCTAGTGACAATGTCGGAGAGGGGTTCGATTTTAGTCTCGGTCAAAATGCTGCTAAAGCGGTTCAGTCAGTCAAAGGTCACCGGAAGGTCAAAGTCTTGTTAGACATATCTTCCAGTGTATCTATCTAATCGAGTTACTGACCCTGAAGCCACAATTCCTAGTGACCCTCCAATTTTCCACCATGCACTTCATCCTCTCACTTCCCATGACGATCTACGATGAAGATAACATGAAGATATGATGTCTGTTACGGGCGACGGTCAGCGTCGCTCGTGTCTGAAACATTTTAACGTCCACGTAGCGATACCAAAGGAGAGCGCAGGGAGAGAAGCAGCACTGCATTTGCTCATGTAAACAATACATATTTTTACACATTACAAATTCATGGAATAAGGAACAAGGCTTACTTTTGCCAATAAAATGAAAACATTGTTAATATTTATATGATCAGATTACTCACTGCATTATTTTTTAGTGATTTAATTGACACGGAAACCTATGCATGCATAAAGTGGTTTTCCTATGATTTCACAAGTACTTCCGAGAAGATCACAAGTCCAAAGTTTTGTAGGGTACATACAAAAACATAAACATGGTTATTAACCGTGAGATGCTTGCATTAAAACAGAGATAACGGCAGAGGTTTAGTTCACAGCTGCATCGCCAAGCACCGGTACGACGATCCCAGCTTTCCTCTTGTCTCTGCACGGACTCATCAGTGGTCGTTTTCATGGCAAAATCCAAACAGTAGCCAAGCTCAGAGGGCAGTGTGAGAATCACGCAACCGCGTGCCTTTGAAACAGCTAAAACAACACAATGCCTACTTTAAAAAAAGAAGTGAAAGTCAACACACTGCAATTATGGTCGGTTTGGTCTTACCAACACCCATTGATATAGTATGATGGTATGTTAATGTGTCCGAAAAACATCTTTGTGCTACAAGAAACAGGAGACTTAAGATCTCATAGTATTGCACATTTTAGTTTACCAAATATTCTCATTTTATCTGCAAAATACTTGTCTGCAATAATCCTAAACTACAGTGTGCTGTACAACTAAACACCCAATCCTTCATCTGAGGTGCTACTCCTCTGGCTTTTCACATTGCATCTAATCTATGCGTCTTCCTTCATAAAAACGGCTTCTGTTTCAAACTTTGTACACAATATTTCATAACAGGCCAGAACTAAAGCTTGATGTCTTGCCAAAAAACTTTTCCATTTTCCCATCTTTAAATCAGAGCGACTCCATTTCATAACGTTCAAATAACACATGCCTCGATTTAACAGAACGCAAGTAAAAAGTATAAATGCAGCACAGGAAACCAAATTGGCCAGCTTAGACTAAAATAAAAAAAGCGGTCCTTCCATGTCCATAGAGAAACACTAAGCATTTCAGAATTTATGGCACAACAGCCACACATTCGCTCTTTGCCCTTTTTTATATTCTTAAGACACTACAGTGACTTCTCATGTCTGAAGTAACGCATGATAAAAGCATTTATACCATGAAATCCTAACACTGCCTGAGTAAACATTTTCACACTGCAGACATACAGCCAGGTACACGCAGAGCGCTTTGTGGGAACGACAACGACACAACCACCATCTTGTCGGACTAAAGACACAGGGCAACCGAGATCCTCACCATCCTTGCAGGAGTGTAAAGTTAGAAAAGAAGCAGCTTCAGCCTGCAAAGCATGTTAGTCAGGGTTTCTTAGAGTAAAAGACAAAAAAAAAACAAAAAACAAAAAGCCCTTAAGCAAGGGGCACTGGGGCAGCTTGCAGGGACCATGAATATGACTATCTGGACCAGTCAGTAACTTTTGAGATTTGACTTTTGCAACCTGTTTTAGTTTTTGGAGTGGCCCTTGAGACTCCTCTCGCCGCGGTCAGCAGAATACACAGCTCTGAGCAGCAGCCAGCGAGGTTTCCATCACAGACTGAGTAATACTCTGCTTTGAGAGAAGCAGTGCTGTTGGACAGGTCTATAGGGAGGAGTCCGTTAGAGCAGAGTACATCGGAAGAAGCTGCTCTTCTTTGACCGGTTCTCCGTGATTTTAACAGGTCCTCCACCACCAGAGGCACTGTTGTCGTTCTAGTAGGGAAAGTGAAAACAGAACACTCGATTACACTGGACTTTATTTAAGATTTCTAAAGCATTTTCAAATGTCACTATGACTGTGGAATCCTGTTAAAATGTTTGTCTCACAGTGGTGTGGATTCACTTTTCTGAATGTCAATGAGATTCACAGCTAAGACTCACCATTTTCCTGTTGAGTCTTGTCATGATATCTCTGGCAAGTGTGAAGAAAGCCTGCAGATTGGAAAAAAAAAAAAAAAGCAGCAGACTTCATTCCCTTCATAACTCATTGGTGCGCAAGTGCGTACAGCACCAGACAGGACATAGGAAGTCCATCCATCCAGCTACCGACACACCCTATTTAAACCCCTTATGCAACAACTTTATTAAACATCTTTGCTTCCCACCTCTTCCACATTTATGCTGGATTTTGCACTAGTTTCCAAGAACTTGATCCCATAGTCTATTGCGAGCTGTACAGAAAGAGCAAGACGTCAGTAACAGGATTTGGCCACGACTAAGAACACAGCATTTCACTCCGGTCACAGGCCGTGTGAGGAACATCATACGGCTCAGCACTCGTACCTTCTCGCCCCTTTCTTTTGACACCTGTCTCTTCTCGTTCATGTCACATTTGTTGCCGAGGATCATGCGTTCGACGTCAGATGATGCGTGCTGTGCACATACATCAAAAGTACAGATTAATCGTTAACATCCTCGTACTCGTATTCTGGCTTTTCATTTTTGCTGCTTCTTACATGCATCAGTCCAAACCAAATGCACCCACATAATGGAAAAATCAGCCACGGTTGCAGGGAATGCCCTAATAAACATGTGTGTGAAAGAGAAGCAACCAGAAACGGCAAGCACTGGGACAACATGAGAAATGGGTACGACAACTAGTACCAGCCTCAGAACCTGCCTTCCGGGGAGCTAACGGCCTAAATAACAACATAGGCACCCCTGGAGTTTATCTGCCTTGCACTGAAAAGCTGAAGACATGCTAGTGAAAAGGCTTTTCTCCCAATGACTAAAACCTCAGTCTTAGAATCAAAATGGCAGAAGAGAGTGCTTTACAACAGGCAGCAACTCTGCTACGCAGTTAGGGATGGCCAGAAATAGTGATGTAAGAGCTTCTCCAAAGGTGAAACTGCAGGGAGGGATATTACGTGAATATGGACAGTTTTCACTTACAAATAGGACAGCAAGAAAAACAAGACGAACAGGAGCACAACAGAAAGACTGGGAGGAAGCAGCAGAATTAAAGCAATTAAGTTAAACTTTCAATCTGAGTAGATCTGAGCAGCAGATTCTGTCAAACCCTGCCTGAACACATTTCTGCATTTTGTGCGTTGGCGCCCGTCAGAAACAAGCAATGGTCCCATCTGACTGGCAATGGAGTCAGCACTGAGGTGGGGCCTTGCCCTGGTTGTACAATACAAAACAAACGGCCTTTTAGAATTGAGAATAAAATCTTGGCCACAGCTGGTCAAAATGGTACACGGTGACAGAAAGTCACACGGAGTAGACGCTCGCAATGCACCTTAGGGTGCAGACCCACAGAGGTGGTGCACCGCCACTCACTTCCTCGATGTTCCGGATCCAGTTCTTGATGTTCTCGAAGGACTTTTCATTCGTGATATCATACACCAGCATGATGCCCTGAAAGAGAAAGAGGGGTTCCAGGAATCGATACAACTCAGAGACGTCTTCCTCAGATCAGCACACCTTAACGCAGGTCTCTGGAAAACACCCCCAAACCAGATCACCACCGCACTCAACTCATTTACGGTGCGAGCGTCGTCAACAATTTGCATAACGGCTATCAGTCAAGCTAAATACGCAGTATTCAACGTAAAAAATCTTAGTGTACTTCACACTTTGGTGCACCACTATACACTGTATATGGTAAACTTCACAACACGGTTCAAGATAGAGTGGCTGTAAAGGACTTGGAGATTCAATAGTAATACATTCCACAGGGTGTAGCAGGAATGAACAGTTGTAAAGATAAGGTTTGATATAATAAGTTATAATGATCAAAAAATCATCCAGTATGCAAGGAATAATATGGAAATGACACACGGAATAATACATTAGAGTGTGATAAAGGCATAGGTTATTAAAGGCCATGCGCTTCCCTATAGGTTAAGAGCATTAATGTATGGTGCAAGTATTGAATTAACAGTGGCAATTAAGCAGAGGGATGGCAGTATGAAGAATCAGGTGAAAACAGCTTATTTTAGGAAGGGATCATTCAGCCTAAACTTGTTTTAGAATGTCATGAATCGTGATCATTACTCTTAAACCCATTCTCACTTTAAAATATGTCTGAATCCTACTAAGAGGCCAGACTGAAGCATGTTAACCCACATCACAGCAAGGACACTGAGGTGGTCCTGCATGAGCAACAACAAAAACAAACCAAGAAAGAGAGCCGAAGATCATCTGACCGCGAGAAAGGAAACGAGGCAGGCACGGCTTAGTGACGTCAGGGCCGGCTCTCACCATGGCACCCCTGTAGTACGCCGTGGTGATGGTCCGGAACCGCTCCTGTCCTGCCGTGTCCCTGTGGGAGCACAAACATACATCTGAGCCTTTCCTGGGCATCCCTGACTGGGCACTGTCCCTCAGCTCGACTCTCCCTGCCTCTGCTGTAGCACTGGGCGCGGTGCCCTGATATAATGACAGTGTTTTCCAGCAGCCATCTTCACATCCTGTGTGTACACACCGAGCAGACATGGGATGTCAGCGCTAATGACTCCATTGTGTTTCTTTTTCCATTCCTACAAAGAGGCTTTGTTGACTCAGCGGTGTAAACTCTTGACCTTTAAGGAAGAATATCTGAAGAAACACACATGACTTTCTGGCATTTGAACCCATTTCACAACCAGGCTGCCACCCAAAGTGACTAAATAAAAAATCACTCCATTTTTCTGACATTGATACTGTTAAAGACCAGAAATTTGGCACGCATTCCCCCACCTCCCTTCTGACCGTTTCTTGTCATGCACCTTTTCTGTAGGCTACTAAATATCACGCCGCACTGTTTCCTCTCCTTGACCTGATTCCGAGTTACACATGCGAGTTATGAGGTGCACATTCTGCCATACAGGATTACTAAACCTCGCTTGTTGGCCAAGTTGAAAAAAAGGAGTTGGAACAATGTCAGTTAAAGAACTTGATACCTATTCTAGCCATAAGAAAACACAGTTATAACCTGGGGTTGACATCATTTTTTACCACTAGTACTCTAATGAATGCCTTCATGAACAGACTTGGTTCTCAGACAAATTTATGTGTTTTCAACCTCCATAATGTAAAATAGATACGTGGTTATGACAGAAAAACCCCATGCATTATAATTATTTTGCCGCACGTGTCCTTGCACAGCACTTAGTATATCGACCTCTGCTTGTAACGTAAACAGCAGCAAGGCAGGTGCTCAGTCAAAGTATTTTATAGCACCTTGGACTCAAGACGAAATCTCGCTGATTACTTGCCATATCTGAAGCTTAATTTTCTTCCCATCCAGTTCTATGGTTCTGATCTTGAAGTCAATGCCTAAAATGACAGAAAAGCATAAAAATAGTAATGATTACAAACATCAGGTCATTAAAACATTGATGCTAAAAATAACGTCACTGGCCACTCCTTGCCAAGACTATGAAGATCATGGCAGCTGACCTACCTTCTCACATTCTATTTTAGCTTGACTATATTAATTCTATTAAACTTTTAAAGGTTTATAGATTATCTGCACCCCCATAAATCTGAACAATTTAAATTTAATAAATATTTGACACTACAGAACAACGTCAGTGTGTAATCAAAATATCAAGAATATTCAAATGAAAAGAAATAGAATCACAAGCACGCAACAGCTAATCAGAGTGACAACAGATACAAAGCCTTCCATTTGTGCATGGTTGATTAACAAAAATATACAGGGTCACTGGCAATGTAGACATTGTTTTCCCCATAATGCCATTTCAGGTTGATTATTTAAAGAAAAAGAAAAAAAAAAAAAAACAACACCGTTTGAACTGTACAGAAAATGTTCAAGATCCTTCTGACATTGACTTAATGCCAATACTCTTGGCTTTTGCAGTACAGATTGACAAACTTCTTACTCACTCAGCAAGTGCACTTCTCAAGGTAAAGATCCCATCAGCAATTCGGCTACAGCCAAGCTGCCCGCTAACTAAACTTGCTCATCAGTGGAACAGTGGCGAGGTCTGGTGTTCATACGTACAAAAGTGCAGATCAGACTGCCTCCCCAGCTGCATTAACTCTGGCCTCTCCAACTTTAGTTTGCAGACTGCCTTTCAAGTAACTTTGGAAATAAAAGCACGCCTTGCTCTGTGGTATACCGAACCAGCATCAACTGTACTCTACATCGGAGAAAAACAACAAGTGCAGCGAAACTGTCTCACAGCAAAATGAAAGTGACAAGGAGAGGAAAGGTATGGCTGAAAATAAAACAATACACATAAATGTGCAGAGAGGAGAAGCACTCTGAAAATGACTTACGTGAATTGAGGATACTGCATCTAGATTCAAAATCCAGGTTCAATTTACCAAGAACACATGTAGCAACAAATTCCCATTGGAATTATAATCTCAACAACTGAAACGCTATACCATGGAGCATGCATACCATCAAAGGGTTACTAAAGAGGGTTAAAAGGAAAAATACTCATAATGAACAAGGTCACAGGCTTGTAACCCATAGATTACAATTTCAAGTGTCAGGAAAAGGCCTGTTAAACAACCCTTGGGCAAAGAATACACACAAGTTAAAAAAGGCTGAATAAAGCACTCATCTCAACATAAATAAAATTCTGTTGTAATTATGGTCCATGGCAGCACAACTCTAGAAAGAACATGATTAATGTTATGGCAGAGGTGGCAAGAAGTCAGTGGACACGTCAACGTTGATTACACATACCCTCGAAAGTTATCAAATATTATCACCAGCCGGCTCACTTCTGCTGAAGGCCTGATCTTGCATTTAAGAACGAATCTCCACACCCAGCATCCATGATGTTCAGGAGCAGCTGACACTCGCCCTCGTACACCATGCAGCACCCTACTGGGGCTAAATAAAGCCAGAGAGGTGCCCTGATGGGAGCCCATCCTCTAACACAGCCTAAACAAAGAGTAAAACCACACAGCCATGACACCCTCCCAGAGGAAATGAGAATGCTTACTACATGCCATTTCTGCCTGGTAAAGAATATCACAGAGTGTTAGAGTAACACAGCCAGAGTAAAAGGCTATAAAATAGCAGGGTGGTAAGAATTTCCCCTTTCAGTGTTAGCCTGATATTTACACACAGCAACCCAAAAGTACACAGGAAATTTCTCAATGATGGACTTCTGACAAACAAAACGTTCATTTGAAATTATAATGAACGACAGGCATAAAATAAGATAACTCAAAAAGAAACCTCTGTCAGACATTAACTTGCAGCTGAATTAAATATATCTGAGATGTGTGAGGGGTATTCTAAAGTAGTAATGAGACAAATGAGGCTTCAAAACTCATGGTGAGTGGGTGTATCCTGAATTAACCAATCAGTGCCGGTGATAACTGTGACACTCCCATCCACCACAGATTTTAAAGCCTCATTTGTCCCATCATTATTCGGAAGCCCATAGAGTAGCATTGTGAAAATAAGAGCAGACGTCACTGAGAGGATGTGGTGAGCCCCACGGAGCCTCGACAAGAGCACTGCCTCGCAAGCCTTTTCCGGTATGAGACACGGTCGGCTGACGCTCAGCCTGGCTGCCATTATTGCGCTCCTGCACATCGCCTGTTTCCTGTGACCTACTACTGCTGTTATACATTATGCAGCAATAGCAGCAGGTGCAACTGCGCAGCCACTTACTGCAATGGGGCCTTCCTGAAGTGGGCAGAATCCTTCATATTTAGAAAGTCACTCTGTATTCAGACACCCAAAGACTCTGCTTGCAGCCATCATAACTAACAACTAATTATCCATCTAAAGAAGGCATTTCACATCACTGTCTCTATCTGCTCAGCAGATACAATAGCACTACCACACAACAGGGCAAAGGAAAATGTCAGCACATGATAAACAGCTACATATTCAGCAAAGCGACACTAAACTATGGTTTAACAACACCCAACAGTCAAGGCTTTAACCAGAAGAGACAATGACCTTGCGAGCATTACGACACATACAGGCTTTGGTGGGGACACCCAGTGATGTGCCGAGACCTTAAAGGAAGGCCCTGTCAAGCTATGTGTCATCTCCTGTGTAACGACAACACAGGAAATTTCAGTGTTTCACATTAACTGAGCCAGCAATTTTACAGGATGGTTCCACTTTAGAGAAATGTGCCAGCACGCAGGATACAGTTGGTCAGTGAAGATCTTGTTCCATCAGCTTTTAAATAGCTACAGGCTGTGTCAGTCAAGGAAGTGGAAGACAAACCATGCCTGCAGCGAGGCCGAGGTCCAGGTCAATGACCGGGCCCTGGATTCTTACTGCTGAGGAGGCGGAAGAATGCAGAGTCCTAGCCCGTTCCCACTACACGCCCAGCCAGCTGACTGTCACGAGACCCGGATGCGGTCCCTGACAGAGAGACTTCTGTTCATCTGAGTCGTCAAGGCCCGGCCCAGCCCAGGGGAAAAGAGGCTGGCTGGTCTTAACCATCTCTGTGATGCAGGAGCCACCCGCTAAGACTGCTTTAAGCAGAACATGCTCCACACCATAATATCTGTGTGTACAGGCATATCTATACAGAAACACACAGACAAATTTCAACCATGGTAAACCTGACTGCTAAACAGTCATCAGCCAAGATAGTGACTCACTCATCCAGGCTTCAGACAGCTAAGCTAGCCTTAAAAAAAGGATAATTACTGATCAATCATGATCCCCACATCACTTATCTTTTTCATTTGCTTGAATGTCAGTTCCCCCCCCCCCCCACATCCCTTGCACTGTTATTTCTTGCTATTGCTATTTATTGCTGCTTGTCTATGTTTTTTTTTTTTATCCAAGTGTGTGCTGTGCTACTATAAACCTGAAATTTCCTTCGGGATAAATGAAGTGTCTTGTGCCACTCACTTTAATTTGCTTTGTGTTTCATTTGTTTAAGAATCATTTTACTTAAATTCCATGTTTTAAACATGAAGTTTTATTATTGTGCCACCTTGAGTTAAAAATTCAACACTGCTTCTCCTTGGGATGCAGGACCCCAGGCTCTGCTCCAGGATCCACAATAAGCAGCTTCTCAGGGACTTGCAGTGAAATGGGGAAAATCCTCAGCACAAACTACCACACTTCATTTATTCTGAGCATAAACCAACTTAAAACTAAATGCAACAATACTCTATTGGAGATTCATCATTCATTCAGTCCTGCACATAATCCATGCAAGTGTAACATGGAAGAGAATTCAAATCATTTTGCAAAATAAGTGAATAGTATGCAAAGTGTCCTGTAGTTCTATTTAAGAATAAACATTTTGTTTAACTTTGTATAACACAGCACATATGAAAGCAGTCTGTGCCCTCACCAAGCCTGCCTACTTAGCACAAAAGACTTCCACAACTAAAGATGAGCTTTAAAAGCCATCAAAGTTTTACCTATTAAGCAGTATGTTTGATGAAACATCAGTTCCCATTTTTTGTTCCAAGCTGTGCAGTTTCTAGTGGAAAAGGGGACATACTGAAGATGACAAGACTTCCTGTTTGACTACATGACTGGTTGTATTCTCACCAACTTTTTCAGAAGACACAGACGAATCTCCCTGTAGATACTAGCACTGAGGAAATGGAGAAGGGCCACAGAGCATCAGAAGAGGATCACTCTTGCTATGGCAGAGCATTTATCCAAAAAAAAGGTGTTTTCATAATACTATACCACTAAAATCAGAGAAAATTTATAAACACTACAAGGGAAATTTAAACCCTTCCACAACATGCCTAGAAACACAAGATTAAACACAGCTTTATTATTTCACCACAGGCATGAATACATTTTTTGCTATAGATGTGTTTAGGTTTCTTTCAAAAAATTTAAAAAAAAATGCTTAAATCAAACAAGTGGTTCTCAAAAAATTTGCAGGATTAATAAGTTAAACTAAATATTACGTCAAGCTGATTACTGAAACTAAGTCAACACACCTGGATTTCAGGGGAATCTTTTCCCAGGTAAAAGTCTAAACTTGTAAAACAATATAATGCTGAATAACAGGGGTATACCACCCCTAACAGTCAGATATCAGACACACAAAAAATTTAAAATGGTTAATGAACAATTAGATTCTTAAGTGCTAGATACAGGTCAACAGAATGGTATTAAGAGAACAGGCTCTTACAAAGAAGGCACAGCTAATTATCGATTCAACAAAAAAAGAACCTGTAAATAAAACTGATTAGATCCAAGCCTCTGATGACATACCCATTTCTACAATACATTAATCATTTTAATATTTTTTGAAGCCTAGAATTTTAGTTCCACCTTGGCAGAAACATGAAAAGACTCATTAATTTAAAAAGATTTTTTTTCACTATTAGTAAACGCATGCTGCGGAACAGCCACCTCTTCTCAGAAGTCCCAAACAGGCCTCAGCGAGCGTCAGAAATCTGTACAGCCTCAGAACAAGACCAGCATTAATGCTGTGACTCAGCACTAAGAAACCCTGTGTTGAGACAAGCACTGCAAATAGTGTTATTTCCTGTGATGCCAACTTTTATAAGGCTTGGCGAAAATCTTCATGTTGTCTAAGATTCAGCCTATATATACTGGAATCAATATGAATTTTCTCACCCCACAATACACCTCCACATAGCCATAGGATATACAGCTTATCGTTTAACCCAGGTTACTGCTTCACTGTGACCACCACATGTGTGCAGTTACATAGCTGAAAGTGATGAGACTGAGGAACGATCTTGAAGCCAGGAAGCAGCACAGATGGTCCTGAGCCAGCCAGACTGATCCAGCCTCCAGTAAATCCATGGACCAACTCATCAAACTTTAGCTGCCAACATCTGCCACACAAAGCAGGGGGCTTTGTCTGTACCACATGTTGCCTGGGCAGCAACCAATTCTGGTGGTCGGTGGTTTAATAAGAGGTAACGTACACAGCAGGGTACCTTTACCAGTTAATGCTGCCTTGCATGAAAAGCAGGCACATAGCCCTAAGTAAGCACATAATTACTTGCATCTGAGGAGGAAACAGCCTTGACTAACAATACACACTATAAACTAACATTTTCTAAATCCATCTGCATTCTCAATTATTGTATATTCCAGTTAGTGTCTAATTTTGGTACTGAAGTAGTCCTAGACTTACTAAACAATAACAGAATGGTCAACTACCTACAGTAGCTATTTAATTCAACATCTCAGGTCCACATCAACATGCACCACAATCAAGGAAGAGCAGGCCTTCCTTTCCTGAACATCCTGCTGCATAGGGCGTATATAACTACGTTTTTTTTTTTTTTTCACTTGCTCTTTTACTCAATGCAGCAACACTGCTTTACGTTTTCCCGAGTCCGCTTTAACCAGCAACAGGTCTGTTGGAACAAATTCAAGAGATACTGAAGAATAATTCCATATTCATAGCATGTGCAGTATTTACACATGTATTTGGAGTCTCCGCATTGGCCATTTTTTCTATAGAAATGTTCATACTCCAGCAACCGAGGACCTAACACGTTTGAAATGTAGATATTTATTCCGTGTAAGTAACAGTGTGATAAATCGTAAATCCCTCATCAGAGAACTCATGCAGCCATTTTTCGGAGGGTCACCGGGGACGGACGGGGCTCGTCGCCCACACGGTGACAGTACATGGGACAGACACCAGAGCCCTGTCTCACTGCCACAAGCGGCTCGTTTCTGTTTTTTTTTTTTTTTAAACTTATTACGTCTGAAAGTTACTACTTTCTTTGCGGTGATTTCAAAACAAGGCAGCCGTTACCGCTACACGGAGGCGACATTCTCAGGTCTCGGCTCTTGAACCTTTACACCCAGTTAGACGTTCGCATGGACACTACTGCGTCTCCCTTCCCCGAACTGATTCATTTTTCAATAACCCTACTAGAGTGTAACACAATACAAATCCAAAAAAAAAAAAAAAAGTTTTTTTTCCAGATAATCTGAAGAAACACTAAATAGCAGAAATCACGTGTCAATACGTTTTAAACGATCAAATGATTTTCCTCCCCAGACCGGAGCGTTAAACCGAAACGTAAGCAGCGTGCGCGACAAGTAAATACGACAGAGTTGAAAAGGGTGGATTTTTTCAAGAAACTTTACAAGCTGGTGAGTAGACTGCCTAAGCGCAAAAATAAAGCCATTTCCTGTGTAAGAGTGACATGCAACGTATGAGGCCTTTTCCTGTATCAGAGCCCGATGGCTGTATTTATTGTTCTTTATTCTTCGCCGTACCGTTATATTAGCTGGCGCAGATCCCTACAACCAACACCCTGCCCCCACCCTCTACAAAAATAAATAAATCTAATTACAGTATGAGAGAATCGGGCAAACTAACCTATCGTGGATATAAAGGTGGTGTTGAACGCGTCCTCGCTGAACCTGAAGAGCAAACACGTCTTGCCAACGCCGCTATCTCCTATGAGCAAGAGTTTAAAAAGGTAGTCGTACGTTTTCGCCATTTTCCTCCTCGGATTCCCTGCTTCGGGTAAATGACAATGTATCGGGCTGCCTCGCTTTTACTTCTGACACAGTATCCATACAGTGTCAAGAAAGGAGGGCGTGAGCGGGGTGACGTCAACGCATAGGCCGCGTCGCGAGCGCCACCGGCGCAAAGGCTCATGGCCAATGTAGTACTCGTGCGAATGACGCCGTACTCATAGCATTTTAAATCTTTCTACCTATTCAGTTAACGGAGACTGCTTAAAGGCAGCTGGTAATTGCGGATTATATTTCCTTTTCGCGCAAACGTTAGAGATTTTAAAGCTCATGTAGAAAATCTCGTATACAAATTTGCTAAACGTTTGAGAATATGCAAATTCCATACACACGTACAACTCTAGAAGTGTGCGGCACTGGTGCTGCTTGGCCTCTGAGCTATTGTGGCCCACGGAACGGAACAAAGCTAGTATAATATTAATAGAAAATACTTTTTTACTTAATAGGAAAAATATTATACCACAATGTCAAAGAGTGTATCACTATAGTATACACCATATTCTTTTACTATGAGATTCTAATTAATTGTCTTTTAAAAAAAGTTAATTAGAATGTTAAAATGGAATTTTAAATAGGGCATCGCATTATACTCTTCGGTATGTATGCCTGGGTAAAAGCGAATCTATAAGCACTTTGGATGAAAGCAATTGCTACCAACCGCTTCATCTATTGTTATCCAATGTTGTGGAATACTTAGAATCATCAAATATTTTGCTTTTATATTCAACATAGGCACAGAACATGGCTCATCACAAATGCATTTTATGAATGCAATTATTTTACGATTCTGCTTAGACACTGAACTAATACTGACAGTAATATTGGCATAGATAAAAAAAGTGATTGGAAAAAAATTAAAATCTTCTAGACCCATTTATCGAGTTTGCAAATGAGATATCTTATCTTACCTGTCGAGAGAACAAAGCAGTACTGGCATTAACCAGAAACTGGATAAGGAGCACCTGAGTGGTACTTTGAATTAATCTGTTTCAGAAGCATAAGTGGCGCCGAAGTTGAGCACCACCATGTTTGTGTTGTGCTGTAACTCCAAATTGTTACAAGTTTTCTGCCATATTCTTAAGAAATATAATTCACATATGAATTAGAGAAATCATTTTTCCTACATACTACTTAGATCAGCAATTTCAGCCATTATACACATGAAGTCTGTTCAAAAATTAAATTCTTGGTTCTCCAATTTATATTTAATTTAAAACACTGATTGTAGAGACACCCACAGATGTCATTTTTGATCCTGTTCATCATGTAAGATCATATATAATTAACTTACTATACTTAATGTAGATTAGTGTTGTGATTCACTCATTGGCAGTTTAGGATAAAATGTGTAAAATTGATTACATCACACACATACACCTTAAATTCTCTGATTAACAGCTGAAATGCGACGAGCTCTGCAAAAAAAAAAAAAAAAACGTTTTCTTGCCTTTACGAGACTTAACATGCAGGTTAGGTCTATAAAGGTTGTAGGTTCAGAACAAAAAAAAAAAAAAAAAAAAGGGCAAATTGACATCTGAGGTATCTTTTTCTATCACACAGGTCCTTCTTGTGCAAGAAACTTAACAGTACACCATATTACAGTTAAACTTGTCAGAGAAGGGTTTTTATTTCTGGAATTACATCTCAGGGAGTACTGTGTAATGGAACCTGTCAGAACAAAGATTTAATATAAAATTATAAAGTGTTTTATTTTTAAAGTCTTTATGAACAATGGGTGCATGAGAACCTTCACAGAAAGCATACATGTTCATATTTTCCACTTAGCTTTTTAAATTGTAAATAAAAAGGGATCTGTAATTAAATGTGCAAGTTATGCTATTCTCCATTACACAGACATTTTTCCCCAGCTCAACTCCAAACAAAAACAGTACAACATGCAGTGAATGCACATACGTGCGCACACACACTATACATGTAAATCTACAATTTAGTGGGTCTGGCATTGCACCCCACCCCTGGGGCCCTCATCTTCTTGGTACGCCTCCCCACTGTAGCTCCGTTGAGAGCTGTAAGTCATCTCACAGAGGTCCACCTCCTCCATGTCATCAGAGATCATCAGCTCATCCCTGGGAGGCAGCAAGGCCTCTAGCTGGGGCAGCAAGTGTTCTGGGAGCCAGCCTTTTTCTGGAAACTCGACCTAGCAGAAAAGCACAGTCCATGTGAAAAACCCAGGTGATTTAGATTATCCTCTGGGTCAGTTTATCATTAAACCAAAAATTAATGCACTTGTGCACTGCAAGAAAACTCACCGAGAACTGAATGATCAGCTGTCCCTTTTCATAAGGATCTCTGTGCAAAGGCATACCTTCATTAGGTATACATCTGATGTCATTGTGCTTTATAACTTGACCTGAAATTCAAAGGAGAGCCACATTACATCAGTCATAAAAGCAGCATAGCTATCAGTTTGATAATGCTTCCAAAATGAGTGCTTGACTAATGCAAGTTAGTTCACTTCAGAAGTGATTCCCTACTTGGTTCAGTTAAGCTACAGAAATGTAACCCTAGGGGTTGGCAGCAATGTGGAAACCATCTATCAACCACACTACAGAAAACCAGTTACTTTAATGGAACCACCATGTACATAATGCTCAATGAACACTACACAAATACATTGCAAATATTATAAAGATAATGCTGATTAATGACCTGGTGATGAGCTGATGAGAAGCATTCTATTATCTAGAGTACAAATTGTCTTCTTGAATCCACAGAGAGCTTCCACCAGCTTGACTTCCATCCTCATCAAGAGATTATTCTCTTGTCTCTGAAAAGTCACATGTTCCTTCTGATCCAGGACGATGATGACATCACCAGGTTCCAATCCAGGTTCCTGGTCACCCTCTCCATGGAATGTAATCTTCTGGCCATCTTTCATGCCTTTTGAAGCAAATGACACCCGTCAGGGGTTTTTCCGTTTTGGGAAACGTTGGATGAAACATTCAAAGAACATTTCTAGGGAAAAAGCAGCACTTGGTGTTAATTCAGAACCTTATGTGCATGTTGTGTACATACCTTTGTCAATGTGTACTTCAAGGATTTTCTTTTTGCGTTCCACTTTTTGGCCATTGCAGTTCTTGCAGCGGTCTTTGGAGTTGAACCTCTCCCCTTGGCCATGGCAGTCAGAACACATGCTCTGGATCTGCTGAATCATTCCTGGTCCAATCTGTTGGATTTGGATCTGAACTCCCCTTCCTTTGCAGGAAGAGCACTTCTCTAGAGCACCTTTCTTCCCACCATAGCCTACAACAAGAACAATATTCTGAAGTTTTTCCACTGAAATGCAGTGATGTCCAAATAAGGACACCTGGAAACAATGAATAAAATAAGGACTTGACTGAAATTTAGGAAGGGTCCATTTAATGCTAGCTAAACCTTATTAGAACTAATAAGCATTTTAACATGAACCATTTAAGATATTTTGGAAGACATACCATCACATTTCTCACAGATAACATTCTTCTGAAGGCCAAGTTTCCTGGTTGTGCCGTTGTACATCTCTTCAAGTGTAACACTAAGCTGATGAACAACATTCTTTCCTGAAAAGGAAAAATTAAAATAATGAAGGACACTGATGAGCCATCATGAAACATAGTTTAGGGGTCATTTTTCAAATATCAAAGGCTACATTGAAACAACACAGGTCCTTGTTTCAGAATAGTTTTTATACAAAGTCACAATGAGAAGTATTTTAGAATGTCATCCTGCATATCTATGGCCCAAATACATCAAAACTAAGCAGTGTTATAAATTAAGTGGCTGCAATGGCATTAAATACTGATTACTGGTCTTCTATGGATATCAGTCACCCCATTTTAATTCTGAAGTCCCTTGTAACCTATTTTACAGGTGTGTATCCATTTCAGGACTACCAGGTGAGAGAGCCACCTTACCTCTCCTTTCCCTTTGCATCCTGCCACCTCCCCCAAAAAACATGTTGAAAATGTCCATCGGGGAGGAGTAGTCACCACCACCCATTCCTCCTTCTTTAATTGCTTGTTCCCCTCCTTGATCATACAGATCCCTCTTCTTTGGGTCTGACAATACCTCATAGGCCTGAGATATGAGTTTGAACTGCGGACAAAAATATGAAGTTGGAAAAGCCCTACCACTTTACCAAGGGCTTCTTTTAACGACATGTAATAAATGTGCTCTAGCCATAAAGGACACACGTCGCTATTTCGGACAAGGCTACTAAATACACGGTTATCCTTCGTGTGATGTTAAACTAGTTAATATGGATAATTACAAAGTAAATTGTTACTGTTTAATGATGGAAACCCGCGCAAAGTGGACCTTGGAGGTCAGAGCGGAGACCGGCAGCGCTGCGACGCTTCCAGAACCTTCTGAGTTCCACAAAACGGCGACAGGAGCGTCCTCCTCGGCTACCTACCTTCTCGCCTTCATTGGGGTTCTTGTCGGGGTGGTATTTCAATGCCAGCTTTCTGTATGCCTTCTTTATTTCGTCGAGCGACGCCTTGGGACTGACACCCAGCAAGTCGTAAAAGCCGGTTTCCCGAACCATGTTGCCGGTATAGCAGGAGACAGGGAGTGCTGACGGGACGAAGGATTAAAAATGATGAGCGAAATAACACGAAATAGAAGGATACGTTTTACAAGAACGACAACCAAGTGACAGACAATATGTATAATCTATAGAGTTGGTATGTCTGGCTATCTACCACAACCAAGAGTAATTACCAGCTAACCTTCGATACGTTTCTCCTTATACAACTAAATAATTGCCCGCTCAGAAGTCCTTTAAATCATCTACATGATATCTAGTAACGTGAAACCCATACTCCATAAAACATTTCTTCCCCGCTATACCTTAAAATATCACCCCCAAACAAGCCGTATGAGTCGGTTTCCTTCGAAAGATGGCCGGATGCTGCTTTTATGCTGCTCCGCGCAGAACCTTCTGGAGAGGGGCTGTACGCGACGGCGCTAGAAGCTTCTATCGCCCGCCCAGTCAGCTCAGCTCTACAAGCTGCAACGGTGACAATGTAACCTCTCAACTGTAAAGCAGCCGACCCATAAATGTACGAGCTGAAACTGGATCCAGATATGAACTACCGGGTATAAAAGTAGCACTAGGAGCCTTTGGGTAGTCAGATTCTAGTGGGTGTGAAGGCAACCGGCAATGGTAGCAAAGAATCTCTTAAAAGTGTGTGCCAATCCTGACAGATGCTGCGTCTTTCGTCGCCTTGTGGTTTGTCCTGTTAGAATTTCGTATATAGGTGACTAAATTCAGTTGCATTTTCAGCTTGTAGCCGTTATATAAAAGTGCTGTAACATGAAATATATGGCTACACAGCTGTTCGTATTTCTTTACTAGCTTCCAGGCACTTCTTTTTCTAGAAGGCATTGAAAGGCATGCCCATAACAGGACACAAATTTGTAATGCATGCCCAGAATTAAAAGAAAAAACAGATACAGACAGTAAAGTCGTCAATTGCAAATAATAAAGTGCTGATAGTGTAAAATATGCTCATTTGGTTTTTGATATTTTAGTGTAGTATGAAGAGTCACTGTTTCACTTTAGCCTGTGCATTTTGATTGGCTGTTGAAATTTCTATTCGTTAGCTGCTCAAGTCATCTCCTTACTGCTCCTCCCCTCCCCCCACTTACAATTAAAATTCTAGATTTCTTTTTAATTCTACAGTCATGTTGGTGATAACTGGTGGTATAATTAACATAATTATAAAGATAATTATAAACATAATAATTAAAGACTTTAGCTTGAATTTTCTTATTAATATGAACATAATCTGTAGAGTGTGGATGTGAAGGTGCATACGTATGAATGACAAACCAGGGCTCAGAAATAAATCTGTAGGCCACCTGAGAACATAGACTTTAAATATGGTCTCTAAATATTATAGCAAAGCTACAGGTCATGGTGTTTACAATCAGGCTTAGACACAACTCTCAACACGAGGACTGATTACACGGGGCTAGATTGCTAGCCCCTCACACATATTATGGTGACAGCAAACACATTCTCCACATGAACACAAGGTACATTTACATTACATTCACAGTACATGACAATACGACACAACACGATACAACATCACTTACAACACATATTAATTGCTATTTACACACTGTGTACATTTGCCATTATATGCCAGGGAATCAGTGATACTCAGAGTCCTTCCACTTATGTCCAGTGCTACAATATGTTTCACTATATATTAAAAGAGTATTTAAAAATTAATGGATTTTCGTTTTTCTAGACTCTTTGTACTAAATTGCAAAATTCAAGTGAATTCCTTTATTTTAGATTGACTTGAGAAGTGTTTTGTTAGATGAAAATGCTTGTTTATTTGTGGTATCCCGTTGGATTCTCTCCAGGATTAAAATATTTGCATTTAAATGGCTTGTAGCTCGTTAGGATGCATTGCATGTTCTCAGATGTACTGAAATTACAAGAAAATGCGCGATTAGACATGATTTATTTATTTTAATACAATACAAAAAGTAAACACTGCAATGCGTTACTAATACTTTATGTCCTATATGTGCTGTTTTGATTTTTTTAGTAATTTCTTAAAGTATACTCTGAGGTTTCCTTTTCTTCCTCGCTCTCATTAGAATTAGAACAGTCCTCAGTGGTGCCTCAAGCAAACTTCAAGGCCATTCATTTGTGGTCTCTTATAATGTCAGCATTTGGAAGGCGCAGCTCTCTAAGTCGGTAGTCAGCATGTCTACTACAATCGATACGACCGGATCTACTGAATACAACGAAAACCACCAGAAACGCATCGGAGCATCTGCAGATGGGTAAGAAATATTTTGAAATGTTTATATAACCTGTTACCTGAGTGTAAGTGACATATAACTATTATGTTAATGTACGTCATGAGCGTTGTATGCCGATTCGGCTGCGTGATCTGCACACGTTATGGTCATAATCCAAGATGTTTAATCTAAAGACGTTTTATATAAACAAACAAATAAGTGCATCGATTCTGATCAGTATGCAGGGTGACGTGTCTACCTGTTTGTTTTATAATACTCATGTACATTAAGCTATTTTATACGATATTTAAATTAACAATTACAAATTTAGTCACTTGTTCCGTCGTTTAAAATTCACCGGATCAGTGCAGAACAATGCAGTTTAATAAAAGTTTCGGGCAGTTGGTTGTTACAGGGGGGAAGTTTTGACCTTTCTCTCAAGAGTAGTGATATATTTTATTTGCCTTTCATTTAACTTAGAACCTTTAAAACAAAAACAATACTCTACTCGTTGCCCCAGGAGATTGTATAGACTGTCAGCGTTCAAAAAGGTTTCCCCTATCACACTGCAACTAGTTCTTATAAATGGGTTCCAACTAAGAGTGAGTCACCAAAGCCGGACATTGTGAGAAGTGAACAATGCATAGCATGCGGCTGATGGAACGAGGTGGAACCCGCTACTGTTGTAGGTTAGGTGCAGCGGACCGTTCTGTGTGTGCTATTCTTCAGCACCACTGTCCTTTTTACAGCCTGGCGTCCTCAATGCAAGGGTTCAGGAGAGACCTAAAGATAGCGAGTGACAAGCAAGCCGTTGATTCAAGTAAGTTTCCACTCTCACACTAAACTCTGCTGTATTCTCCTTATATTGCCATAAAGTTCTTGGTATCTATGCATATTTTGAGGGGAGTTGTCTGATGTACGTGATGAAAGTGACAATGAAGGTGCACAGTGAAATTGAATATTGATTCTCATTAAATTTATTTCTAACTCTGCTATGTAGCTGTGGTCTTAGAGAATCATATTTGTCAGCTGGATCTCGCCTCCCTTTTTCAGAAGATGCTAAATGTATCGGGGAAGTCACTGACCATGCATCTCTGGAATCAGCAGAATCTCTTTGGACAACACAGGCCAGTGGTTCTGTTAAATTCAGGATAGATGAAACCTGTTTGCAGGAGCCAATCACTGTTCACCAGATGTTTAAAGCCTCTGTAGAAAAATATGGCAATTTGTCTGCTCTGGCCACCAAGAAAAAAAGCAAATGGGAGAAGATGACCTTCTCTGAGTACTACCACTGCTGTCGGACAGCAGCCAGAAGCTTCCTAAAGGTACCATTTGCATGCATCACATATGAAAATTCCTGTACTGTAAAACAACAAAACTGTGCCTACCATTTCATTGCCATTTTATCAGTATTCATTTTTCAACAAGTGCGTTACATTTTTGCGTAATGTAACTTTATTTTTTGAAATGTTGAACTTAATTTTTTCCTTGAACATTTTTTTGGTGGTGTGTTGTGATGCATGTCATTTTGCACTTATTTCCTTTGGCCTCACGTCTATTATGACCCAAAATCGACAGGATATTCACATGAAGGTGATGAATGTCTTGTTGTTTGGCACGCAGCTCGGTTTGCAGCGATTTCACAGTGTGGCCATTCTTGGATTCAATTCAGCGGAGTGGTTTATTTCAGCAGTTGGTGCCATATTTGCTGGGTGAGCCACAGAGATAAACCTGTCACAGCCCTTTTGACAGATTTGTATGCCCTCTTAAAATCAGTCATTTTACATTGCTAGATTTAACTTCTGTATTAGTTAATGTTATTCTTGTGTAGCTTGGTGTGTCATTATTGTTTATGTAATTCATTGTCTTCAAATTTTAAAACATTTAAGTATACTTTAAACGAATTAACACATGGTTAGATGCTGATTTGCTCTCTGTGAACACTAGAGGAATAATGACTGGAATCTATGCCACAAACTCCCCAGAAGCATGCCATTACGTTGCTAGTGACTGCAAAGCTAACATCATTGTGGTAGAAAATCAAAAGCAGCTGGACAAGATTCTGCAGGTAAAGGTTTCTTGCACATTGCCTTTGTTTTGAGCCATTTTTTACCTGTATTCATGACCTTTTGTTTTTTCCATTCCTCCAGGTAAAGGACAGGCTGCCTCATTTGAAAGCCATCATACAATATTCTGAACCACCTAAGGTGTCACTGCCCAGTTTGTATTCGGTGAGTCCTCTGTGCTCGCATTATATAGCCTGTCCATTTGAACCACAAGTGACTGGAATTCTTTTTCTACAGTGGGAGGAGTTTATGGCACTGGCAGAGGACATCCCTGACCAAGAGCTGGATGATGTCATCAACACTCAGAAAGCGAATCAGTGTTGTGTTCTGATTTATACATCTGGAACCACAGGGAAGCCCAAGGGAGTAATGCTCAGCCATGACAATGTACGTCAACACAACCATTTAGGTGTCATCACATCCTCTAGAGTGACTGACTAGAATATTCTTTGTTAATATTAATTCCTTAGGGTTACCAAGGGTGACTGTATGGCATCCATATTTATTGTTATGTATTATTGCAACATCATGTTTTTGGAAATAAGATGGACTTTGGAAAGTTACTGTTAGTAGGATGGATTAGTACGTTGGGGCTGTCAGAAATGTCACTGGACCCGGGTTTTCTGGGCCAAAAAACAAAGTGAGGATGCAAGTGTGGGTACAAGCAGGGGGTTTAATCATAAAAAACATGAGAATAACCACCAGGCTTGGCCCTGAAAGCAAGGGGTAAGAAAGGCAAGAACAGGGTCACAGGGACTAGTGAACTAGCACAAGGCACAGTACAACACAGGCGGTGAAGCAAACAAATTCACAGCATCGACACAAGGAGAGACAGTGATGTAAATAATACGAGACAGAGGTTGAACACATGAGGACAGTCAGGGCAAGGGCAATTGGCAGAAACACAACAAGGAAACATGATGGGCACACATGAAACCCTGGTCAGTACTCAGAGGATTCGGAGTGCTGGTGCAGACGTGAAAGCGGAATCCAGCAGAAACATAGGTCCTCTGTGCTCTTCATCACAGATCACGTGGACAGCCCACCATGCCAGCAGAGCAGGGGACGTGCAGCCCGCCGACACCAGACAGGAATCCTTGGTCAGCTATCTGCCACTGAGCCACATTGCTGCTCAGATCTATGACCTCTGGACTGGAATTCAGTGGGGAGAACTGGTTTACTTTGCACAACCTGATGCTTTAAAGGTAGCCTCATGACTGAAAGAGATTGTTTTCCTTCCTGTTGGAGGTTGAGTTTAAAAATTGTTAATTCCAAGTGTAAATTTTAGTAAGGTTTCTTTTTTTTCCAGGGAAGTTTAATAAGCACTATGAAGGAGGTTCGTCCTTCATCTCACATGGGCGTTCCTCGCGTGTGGGAGAAGATGATGGAAAATATGAAGGAGGGCATTGCTCTTTTGGGTTATGTGAAGAAGAAGCTGGTGATGTGGGCAATGTCTGTTTGCCTGGAGGCGAACCAAAAAGGAATCAGGTAAGATGATTGACGTGATGTGGCATTTACTAAATCTTTCCAAGGCCTGCCTGGATCATATTTCACATGTGTGGTTTCCTTTTAGGATTGAAGAGAGGCCATTTCTCTTAAGCTTAGTGGACAGCCTTGTGCTTCATCGGCTCCGTGCAGAGCTGGGCCTCTCAGACTGCCTGAAGTTCTTTTCTGGGGCAGCCCCCATCGGCAGTGAAACTCTGCAGTTCTTTTTGGGCCTTGACATCAGGCTGTTCGAGGCCTACGGTATGAGTGAGAGCTCAGGACCTCACTTCATGTCAGGTCCAAATGCCTACAGGCTGTCAAGGTGGGATTCCGTCAGCGAATGCAGCATGTGCATGTTTTATCACATTTACATTTCACATAAGGGCATTTTTGAGCAATTCTTTCCTATATAGTACATCATATGTTCCCCAGTTTCTACTGTGTGTCTTCTCCAGTACTATTCACAGTAAGCAACCATAGCTGAGCTGACTTTTGAGCAAGATCTGCCTGATAAAGCACCCATCCATCAATCAATCAATCCATCCATCCATCCATCCATCCATCATGACCTCAATTCTGTGTAGCTGTGGCAAAGTGGTTCCTGGCTGCAAGTTCAAGCTGGCCAATTTGGATGAAGATGGGAATGGAGAAGTGTGCCTCTGGGGCCGAAACGTTTTCATGGGCTACCTTAACATGGAGGACAAGACGAGGGAGGCCTTAGACGAAGAGGGCTGGCTGCACTCTGGGGACCTAGGAAAGGCAGACGAGGATGGCTTCCTTTATATCACTGGGCGGATGAAAGGTACACGCAAGAAATCCAGACTGCTGGGTTTTAACATTTTCTGTTTTATTTGCAGGACAATTCTAGTGCCACTCCTACATTAACTTGTATGTAATGCTGTCTTAGTGTATGGTTGGTTTATGTACTGTAAGTCGGATTGTCCATAGTGTGATTTAGTGTATGATGTATGCGTGACTGTGCCCTGTGATGGGTTGGCACCCCATCCAGGGTCTCCTCCAGCTTGTGCCCTAATGCTGCCTGGACCGTAGGCTCCAGGCCCCCAGGCGACCCTTAATAGGATTCAGCAGTTTGGAAAATGGATTGATGGATGTACTGTAAGTCTGCAATGAAGCATATCTGTGTTCACACAGAGCTGATAATCACGGCAGGAGGAGAAAACGTTGCACCTGTGCCGATAGAAGATGCAGTGAAGAAGGAGATCCCCATAGTCAGCAATGCCATGCTGATTGGAGACAAAAGGAAATTCCTGTCAATGCTGTTAACCCTGAAGGTGACCAGTGTGACTCACAGGATCTGACCGTCACATGACTCTAATGTCAGTCCATAACAGTAACTACGTTGCTTTTTGTTTGTCTTTCAGTGTACCTGCAACGCAGAAACGATGGAGCCCACCGACGAGTTGAGCCTGGAGGCTGTGGAGTGCTGCCAGCAACTTGGAAGCCAGGCCACAAAAATCTCTAACGTCATTGGGGGGAAGGATAAGGAGGTGCACCAGTTCATCCAAGACGGAATCGACACGGTCAACTCCAAAGCAACATCCAACGCCCAGCGCATCCAGAAGTGGGCCATACTGCCAAAAGACTTCTCGGTCTCAGGAGGGGAGCTTGGTATGAAACACAGTATGAACCGATATTTTCAAAGCTGTTGCTCAAAGTTTGTCATGTCTAACAATGGAGGGAGTGGTACTTTATGGGTACTGAGAGTGACTTCATGTGATTTATCCTGAACTTTCTTGTTGTAGGTCCGACAATGAAACTGCGCAGGCCTGTGGTCCTGGAGTTATATCGCTATGAAATCGACAACTTCTACAAAGAGTTAATGTAAAGTTAATTTCTTCACTAGCTGTGAAACAGAATGGGTTGCTACTAAACACAGTAACATGCTTCTGTTCTGTTCTTTAAGCTGCTGCTTCCTTCTGAAATGTGCCATTATCCTCAGCATGTCATCATTGTACAGTACCTGCTCTTTATAACAGCTAGGCACATATCCTCATTCCTTTAACGCAAACTATATTTGAATGACATTATTTTAACCATTTGCACTTAAAACTTCAGAGATATTTGCTATTATGAAGTTTCACTTTTTTCAGAAAGTACTAACCAAGTAACCTACTTTGCTAGGATTACACTTAACTGGACTCAGAAGTCAGAGATTTACACCTGCAAGTACTACCCAGTGGTTGCTCCAGCTTCTCTCCACTTGTCATGGTCAGGGTATAGCCTATCCCAGGCAGCACAGGGTACAGGGCTGGGGTATGGGGTCCCTGTCCATCATGAGGCAAATAAACACTACAGGCAATTTACAGACTGCGCACACAGCAGCGGTGGGATTCCACCTCACACAAGCATTTCAATGTACAGATGTGACATGCACAGAATGGCAGAGACAAAGGCTAACTCTTTACTTTGATTTGAACCTCCTCCTTGGAGGCATGAGGCAGTGGTATAGATCCAAGAAAACATCCTTATAGAGAGAAGAAACAGATATTCAGATGCCTTTTATTTAAAGTAAATGTGCTTGAAATTGCAGTGGTCCAGATCCATTATAAAAAAAAAAAAAAAAAAAAAAAAATCAACAAAGCTTTTTAAATTCCCACAAAAGACAGAATTAGACTTCTGCATCACAAGAAATATGCAAAATGTGACATTCATTATAAAAATGCCAAAGCAGCCAATAACTTACACCAATGATCTTTAAAAAAAAATGTAATTAAACCACAGTTTAGCATGCTCAGAGGTTAAAGAAAGGAAGGAGGGAAATGCGAGCAGCCAGATTGTGCAGATGTTGAAGTACAAGACAATGTCTTTGTGATCACGATCTTATGAGAGCGTCCCAAACACGGACAGTGATGTCATAAGGCAGCAGCATCTTCAGTCCATGTCCTGGACTCTCCGGCAGATTTCACTAGTGAATTCGGAACATTTGGAGTTGCCTCCAAGATCTTTGGTCAGAACCTGAGGCGAGCAAGTCAAGAGATGTTAGCCGTGCTTCTGAACAGGCAACGAAGGACGGCTCAGTGCAGCACAACACCAGCCGTCATATTGAGAAAGTGAGGACGGAAGCCCACCTGCTCGTCCCTGATGGTGTCGAAGCAGGCGCTCTCGATCTTCTTTGCATGGCTGTGCAGGCCCATGTGCCTGAGCATCATGACAGCACTCAGGAGAAGAGCGGTGGGATTGGCTAGATCTTTCCCTGCTATGTCAGGAGCAGTTCCATGAACCTGGGGGGGCGGCATTTACACTAAAGGATTCTTACTCAGGCGGCAGTGTTTTAATACATTGACATATTTCCAAACTTGCTGTATGTGAAAGATAGAGAAGAAAAACAAAAGCTCGACATTTTGAACCGAGAACCTGACCTACCGATTCAAATATGGCGACACCATTGGCACCGATGTTGCCACTTGGAGTCACTCCCAGACCTCCAATCAGACCAGCACACAGATCACTAAAACACAGGTGATTTTACTGCTTAAATTTCTAGCGAGCAGGTACCAGTACTATCCAGCTGTTAACTATGCTAATCTTTATTAGGTTAGTTTAAATGAGATTGGTAATCTACCAGTAATAGTTCTTCAGCTTACCTCAAGATATCACCATACAGATTCGGCATCACTAGTACATCGAACTGTGTGGGGTCTTGCACCATCTGCAAAAAATGATTATATTCAGTACCATCAAAACGAATCACTAACAAATATGTTCTACAACACAAGAGTGACAAAAACAGAACACATACATTAAGACAGACTGTATCCAGGTACATTTCTGTGAATTTAATATCCTTGAAGTTTTCAGCCACCTCTCTGCATTTCCGCAAAAACAGGCCATCAGACATTCGCCTTTAATTAGGAAAGAAAATGCAGAAACATTAATAATGTTCATTTGACGTTTCCAATGAGATGCACTATGTATAGTCAGGTTGTTTAACATTCATTGGTATGAAATATTAATAATGGAACTCATTGCAACAGAAAAACTTGTATATCAAAACCACCTGGTATTACAACGAATGTTAACACTTCAATAAAGTTTTACCGCTACCTTTGATGCTTATGGTGTCAAATGTTCCTTACATGATGTTGGCTTTGTGGACAGCTGTAACACTCGTCCGTTGGTTATTTCTGGCATATTCAAATGCATATTCAGCAATACGCTTACTGGCGTCCTCAGTGATGAGTTTAATACTCTGCACGACTCCATCGACAATCTGAAACAAATCAGATTTTAATGGCAAGAGGATGAAGACTTAGGGAAAAAAAAAAAAATTACAATTTGGGAAACTGAATTCCATGACATACTGAGGACATTCAACAGGTTGATAAATTTTACAGAAATTGTAAGAAAAGCAGGAATAAATCACTGGACTGATAAGATACAAAGAAAAACACTGATGGATAATGTAAACTTTCTAAATGCAAACTTGCTGATAACATACCTAAATTCAACACATATTCTACCACTACAAGAGTAGTATCCTGGTGTTTGGGTGAATCCGTGGGTTGAGCGAGAAAGAAGGAGGGGGTGGCAGACACTGAAAGATAAGTCCGAGTGTGCAGTCGGCCAAGAGTCGCGTCAGGGACTGTGGGAAATATTCCAGCAAAAAGCATGCGCGGACAAGACAAAAACAGCTTTTATCCAGTGCTACTGTGGCACAGGGGTACCATGATAAGTACATGTCTGGTTTTTAAACCCAACTACGGGTCCAGAAATCTGAGGGAAAGTAGGAGGAGACACATCGGCAGAGGAACACTCTGAGAAACTGACATGCTGTTGTGAAGTCATGTGGGTCTTCTCAAGCTTTCATGGAAAACCAGTTCAGCTTGCTTCAAGAATGTATCGTAAAACAACTCAACTTACCTCAGAGGGGTTCATTTTCAGATTTTTTTTTCAAGACAAAGGTACATTTGGTGATACATGTAAAAACATATATTCACAAAACAGGAGTGGTCTAATGGCTGGGTTCACTTAAGAAGTTTTTCCCCCTTTTCCTGATATAGAAGAGCCACAAATGCACACACAAAGAGCTGCACGCAGTTCACCAGCCTCTTGTTGGCCACCCCTTGATGCTGAAGAACGTTATGCCTTCGTCAGTAGCTTTAGGAGACGCTCACCACGTGCTCGATGCCACTGTATTCTCCTTCTGTGTTCTCGCGGATGGTGACCAGGTTCACATCAGTGTAAGGGGTCTTATAACCCTCGATGGACACACAGGGACGCACGTTGGCATAGAGGTCAAAGGTCTTCCTCAGCAGCAGGTTCATAGAAGGGTGGCCAGCAGCAATGGGTGTCTTCAAAGGTCCTACACGTTAAAGGACAATCTGCATGTAAGATGTGACAGCACACCTTACGGTAATATACGCTATAAAAGGGTGTCGGTTCTGTAAGGTACCTTTAAGGCCAATCTTGTTCTTGTCCATCGATTCTTTAGCCTCGGAGGGAATCATCCACCTCCCCCCTGGACCTTTGATGGCTGTCACGTTTCGTTCCTCCCACTGAATAGGAGCCTGGATGGAAACAGGACGAATCTTGATAAACCGGCAACGCATACACACTCTCTTGCCTGCTAACTGTTAGCTCGATTTCCTGGGTTTCTCCAAAGCACACGTCATAGACAACATACAAGATGAAAGACAGGTGTTAAGAAAATGAGAATGATGTTTTTGGTAGTCATGCATTTTATTGGCTGACTAAACAATACCTCACGTGTTGGGGGGAGGGGTAGCTACAACAACAAAGCATTATGTATAGACATTACCTAAATGTATCATTACATGTAATTCTCAAAAAGATGCTCACTGCATTAACTCCCCACAATACAGGTAAGCAATCACATCTCTTCTGAGCAACTTACTTTAGCAGTCTCGAAGATCTTCATAACTGCAGCAGAAATCTCAGGACCAATTCCATCACCAGGGATTAACGTTACAGTCTGCACCTATGAAGAAAAACAAATAGCCAAATCAAACATTGCCCTACAGTAAGTCTATTGCTGTACAAAAACATCTATGCTCTTCAAGATGGCCTGTCCATCATTAATATACATTATAAAGTAACAGTGATGTGATCAATGCCTATTGTACGATTCATCTGCTCAGACTATATTGGAAAATGATTAGAGACATATAAAAGTAAATAACTAAACTGCTACTTAATTTTTAGCTGCCAACATGTACTCACACTCTGAGTAAAATTTCTTGAGTATTGTGTCTTGCTCTTTAAAGCCCCCATAACCACAGACAGCTGCAAAACAAAAGACGAACCAAAAGGACAGTTTACAGATCAGGCAAACACACACTCACACAGCGTGGTGGCACATACCTTTAACGAATGATGGTTTTTCACTGCTAAAAATTTACAATCCTCATCTACACCGTCAGTGTCTTAACAGATGTTGCTTACTGACAAATTCACTTGAAATTTCTAAATTGCACAGAGGAATAAAAGGGAAAAAATGTGCTGATCTTATTTATATATATATATATATATGCACAATATATGTAATAAACTCGTGTGTGTGTGAGTGTATCTGCATATTTATCTGAGGCCTAAGAACACACACAGGGAAAAACAGTAACCGACAGGTATTTTAATGAATCTGCTGGTTGCAGTGTTCTACCTTAATCTACCAGTGCAATACGTCACTTGCAAATAAAGTACAAGTCGACAGACAACCCAAGACAGCTGTTAAACCTGATTTAAACCTATCACAAGTGAAGAAAATAGAAAAACGAACAGGGATCCTGTTCAATTTACATTAAACGAGCTGAATAGCTGTAAACCGTAGGGCAAGACTGACTAGGATCGACAACAGAAGACAGATTTGAAATTCTCCAGACTACAGTACACATGTCAAATTAACGCCAATGATTTTACACGAACAGGCAGCACTATCGAATGCCACTGGCGTACCATTACCAGCAGTGCTGGTGTTTAATCCCCGGAGCCTTACTTTAGTCGGTCTGATCCAGAACTCGTAGTAATTCCGCCGTGACCTTGGACGGATGCGGTCCCCTCGAAAAGAGCATTTCAACTAGCCCTGCGGTTTATCGAACGGGTATAACTGCTAAAGTGAAGTAAATATATCCATCTTACTTCAGATTTCGCACCACGGAAGGCCCAGCATGGTACATTTCCAACCCAGCAGCATGCAGTACTGTACAACCTGTTAGACACCGACCGATGTCCTCTTTCGGTGTCATGTTACTCGACCTTCATCCTCACTTTAATAACCCTAACCCTAAAGTACCGAAGCTAGATAGGGTCAAGTTAGTTCCTTAAAGTAACGATCGAGTTACATTCCTCCCTACACGAGGTTGATCATGACAACACTAACGACACATTTCCGGCTAACTAACACATGCATATTCATATATGTACACGTTTCATGCGTTTTCCAACACCTTTTGGCTCCATGTCTTAGCTGATTAAGGATTATCGTCGCTACAGACAAGCGACATCCTGTGTACGAAGGGCACACCAGGCCTCTACCTTAGTGGCTCCATCAGTCACATCATCTCTGCATCCGCAATAAAACCCACTAACAGTATAAAATATTTTTAAAATACGACGTGGGGGGACGACCCGCGATGGAAAGTGTGACAAGTACGTAGTCTGATGCCCGTCACCAGCTTACCGTCGACCTCCAGGTGTTTCCAGCCATTCTCACACGTCTCCAGTGTCCAGTCACAGCAGAACGCTTAACGCTGAGGTTGCCAGAAAGTCCTAGGCATCCCCGCTCGGGTTGCCAGACACTCGGACTCTAATCCCCAGTTAGGTTGCCAGACAGTCGTAGGCGTACCCGCTCGGGTTGCCAGACAGCCGCAATTCAATAATACACGGATTAAACGGCAAATTTAAAAAAATCTGTTATATGTCGAAAAGTCTGAGACAGCATTTTCCTGCCATGAGACGTGTATTTTTATAATCTTTCCATGACATACCAAAAAAACGAATAAACTGCCTCGTGGGAATGCAATATGCAGAAATGCAAATGTGCCGTATTCTTTTCGTGTATTACCACCTCGTGGGAAGTGTATATACATTCATACCATATTTGAGTAATTGTTTAAGAGAGTAGGAATACTAAAGAAACGTGATCAACGTTACTCGCAATTAATGCCGCTTGACTGATTCTGAGTGGGTATTTCGGATATATCTACTCTATCCCGTCTTATATGCAAAGTAAATACTATCAGTTTAAGATATTTTGAGATTGATCCATCGAATGCTATGTGAAGACGAATGATATTACCCACTCAGCATGCAATTTATTTATTTAAATTTATTTAAAAAATCTGTTCAACAGTTTGTTTTTAGTTGACAACTGATTAAAAACACATTTCACGGTATTTGCCCCACACAACCGCGACTTCATACGGAAATTAAGCTGACAATATTACTTGTACGTATTACTTATAATATTTAACTGAAATTGTGGCTTTTCGTTATGCTGTAAAAATACGACAGTTGAACTGAAGTTCCATCTTTTCGCAGCAAGGCCGACACCGGTGAGTTTCCGCATTTTTGGTCACGTGGTATATTGAGCTATTGAGCTAGTCCAAAATGAATAGTATAATTGCATACTAGTATAGGATGTGTTTACAACCTTAATTAACAAAGTTAAAAATTCAACGTAACAGCTGTGTTTATTTGTGAACTTAGTATTTAAGAATGGTAAAACAATATTGTAATTTGCTAGACAGAATTGGTATAACCGGCAGACAGACGCATAATATATACAGGTAAAAAGCGCTCGATTATTAAGGTGTGTGTGCAGGACAAAAACGTATCAAAAACAATAATACACCTATGCTACGATATTCTTTCTATTCCTCGATCTGTCCGAGGACAAGCAAAATAATCTGAATTTGTAAATCCTTGTTCTGATAGCTAACTACTGACCAAGATAAGGATTAAATAATATAACGTATTCCAAAAAGCAAAAAAAAAAATAAATAAAATGAAGCAATTTTTTTTTTTTTTACTTCAGAGCATAGAGTGAAATGTATCTTGTGCTGTTTTATTACTTGATTCAAGCTTTTTACCCTTTACTGTGATTTTTATGTCAGTCACAATAATTCACCTTAATAAAACGTCACTCAGTGTAACTAAAATGTTAAAAAGCATAAGACGTGTTATTATCCATATCAGCTGCATACAGTAGCCAGATAAAATGTAAGGATCATAGGTCACTAAGAAAAAGTTACATTATTCTGAAATGTTTTTTTGTAATTGTTGCACAAGCACCTGGTTTGTCTGTAAGAAGATCTTGGATGGAAGTGAATTTCATCCAAAATTCTACAGTATTTAAATTAGTTTTCCATTCATCAGTCTTCATTATTATATTTGTCCCATCAATAGTACTTTGTTTTATTTTAATATCAAATACTGCTGTTACACTGTTTGACAGTGTTCCATCATACTGAACGACATTCTCGTAAAAATTGCAAATCTGTCATTTTCTTTCAATAGTATTATCATAATGAATATATATATATTATATGTAGTTAACAATAGGGTATAGTTTCATAATAAATGAACATTTTTGACAACTATGACAAATTGGGTAGATTTTAGTTGTCTGAACTGAATGACATATGGTTTTGTACCACATTTTAAGAAGGTAAAGTTATCAAAAATTTTTCAGAGAATTACTGATTGTGCTGCAGTGGCACAAGCTAACAAGTACAATTTTGTCATTCAGAATAGCAGTCTACATTGCAATTCTAAGAGTGAAATGTTTTAAATGATCATTTAAAATCACAATAAACAATTTCTTTTGTGGCACAATTGTAAAAATGTTGGAAATATTATATTACAAGATCTTCACCTTTATGGAACTTCATTTTAACATAATTTTCCCCTGTGAAGTTTTTTTCTCTGGGACAATTGAGGAGTAAAAGCAAAATAATTCCATGTAGTGTGTATGACAGTAACTATTTGTGTGCACAATTAATAGCCTGGAGACACACAAATCAACATATCACATCCTTGATCTGGATACACTTAATGCGATGATATGCTGTAATGCTTTCAACTCACTAATCTAAGTTAATAAAAATGAGTAGATGCAACCAGGACACCTCTGCACTTTAATAAAGGTGTTACAGGTATGTTGCAAGTTCTCACACAGCCATCTGTAGCAGTACTGTAAGCAACCTTTTATCTGTCCATAGTCAGGTAGATAAATTACAAATACATATGCTACTTCTTGATCTGTTCATATAGCATGATCTCAATAATCTGTACATATAATCTATCCAACTTTCGTTCACTTTGTGCAGAAACCAAATAGATCCATAAGCTAAAATCATGAGATGTAAAAATCTCCACTGGAACATATGAATAGGTGAACAATTTAGTTCAGAAACACAGAGTCACTCTGCAAGCCACATGGATAAAGTAACAACTTTAACAAATGCTACGTCAGACAGAGAGAATATTGTACAAAAACTGAGCCTTTTCAGTACAAAGTGCTAAACGCCAAGCAGACCCTGAATGAAATTCAGCCATTCTTCTCAGACAGTATACTCTTTAGGCATGTTCTTGATGCTCAGAGCCCTTTCAGTCTGTCCAATCATATGTGCTGCTCTGTTGTTCAGCAATCTGCATTCGTGAAGAATATCTATGGAAGAAAAGAACAGAACTGTCTGCTTTCCCAAACACATGATGCCTCTCACAGTTTAACTGAATCAGTATTTTACTCCATTTCTGAGTCCCAATAGAGATAAACACATCTTATGTGTCTCTTCCTGTTATTACAAGTAATGTGTTTTTCTCATGCATCAAGCCCCGTTACCTTCTCTACCAACTCACCACTGAGCTGTTTATAAGCTTCTTCAATGATTGTATTACTGGAGGTCTTCATCTGCAGCAGTCCATCGTCGATCCATGGCTTGCAATCCGGAAGCTCTGGTGGAGGTCCGTTTCTATATATACCAGCTGACCAAGAGAAACATTCTTTAATAATAAGATTTGGCTTTCACAAACAATATCTGTCTGGCCTACCACGCATCAAAAAAGTCATTCCTTGATACAGTGGGGTAGTTGAGTCCGAACTCATAATAAATATACGAAAACACCCCCTTGTGGCCATTTAGGGAAAGTGGTATTCGCCCATGATGAATTACACAGCAAATTATTAAAAACACTGTACTGCTTTGCATGTAGAAATGCACTTGTACATGTTAAGTACATTTATTTATGTTTCAAGAATTAAATATCAATATAATGAAGTAAATTGTATATGCAAAATAATTTGTTATTAGGATACATGATCATTAAAATAAGTAATGATTCTATTTTGTTTTCATACCTTTTATTATGTCATCAATGTCTTTGCATAGCTGGTACAAATCACTCCCCCGTCCAACCACTCGTTCACCTGAAATATAACAGATTAAATCAATTTTGAAAGAGTCGTTATTCTAATATAAACCTACAGGGCAACTGCATGAGACCAATTACAGTACATTATGAATTCAATTCATTTCACTTTTATTTATACAGAGCTTTTAACAAAGAGCATTGTCAGGGATGTATGAACATACCACAACGATAAGTTAAACCCAAATCCATTAGTCATGATCTGTTATCATAAACAATAGTAAATGGATAATTAAACTTTACTAAAACAGTTTTGTCAAAATACCATATTTCTTAAAGTAGCACGTGTTTGATGAAAAAAGGCTTACCATCAAGCACTCTGATATTGGGGAACATTTCAAGGAGTATATTTCGATATGATGAGTTTTTACATACTAAAAATAAAACAAAGGAAAACATTTTTAAGCGGATGGTAGTTGCCCATGTTAAATCCAGTAGTTACATACACTGCTTAAAAGAGGTTACCTGGATTGGTATAGTCATAAGTATTGTCCTTCAGCCGTATACTCTCCAGCTTTCTTAATGACTTAAGACAGTGCAGGCTTTCCACACTGAGAAAAAAGTACAACAGAAACAGAAAAAATGTTCAAAATAGAGGTTTCTTTATGGTGGGAAAGAAATAATTATTTATCTACTAAACTAAAATGAGATGTAACCTTGTAAGGACTCCAAATGACACTAGTTTTACAGACAAGCTAAACCAGGCCAAAAGGTTATCCTTAAAAATGTAGGCATATTAACTTGTGAAAATATCTCAAAATGCTGAGGAACTATGTTAACATTATAAGGTTTTGAAGTAATGTTTAAACCTTATGAATTAACAAATCATAATTACCTGCTAATAAGATTTCCAGCCAAATTTAGGCTTTGAAGACTATCACAGGTACAAATGGCATCTGAAATTAAGTACATGTTAACATTTCACCATCCTGTTCTAATTCCTGCCTTAATAATATTCATTCAACCATTTGAAAACACCTAATTAAGGAAAAACTTGGATTTAATAATTTGCTTGATTTTCTCAGTTCTAGCCTGATGTTCTCAGTTGGAATTGTTATAATAAGTTCCATTTTCAAGATTCATATAATTTACATACGGCATCATCCAAATGCATATACTCATTTAGTCACAGGAACAACTATAGGTAAAGACTGGACATAAACACATGTATTACGAAAAGTAATTACATACTGCAACAAGAAAGAGGAGTAAATAGGTGCATGAGTTACATTAATCCTCTTAAAATCAGGATATAAAATGCTCTTGCCTATGTTTGAAATACGATTGGCAGACAAGTTGAGTACTAGAAGTCGTCTAAGAGAAGCCAGAGGTGCCAAATTTGTAATGGTGTTTCCAGAAAGGTCCAGCCTCTCCAGGTTTATGCATTCTCCGATGCATCCCAGATCACTTATACCTGTTGAGCATAATTAAAGACCCATTTCAGATTTAACCACAAATGAACACAAGCAAAACCACAATCCTAGAAAGTAGTGATGTGACAAATGAGGCTTCAAAACCCATGGTGGGTAGGAGTATCCTGAACTACCAATCAATGCTGGCACTAAATGAAGCTTCAAAACCCATGGTGGGTGGGCATATACCGAATGATAGCCAGCATTGATTGGTCATTCAGTGTACTCCCTTCCACTACAAGTTCTGAAACATCATTTAGCACCAGCATTGATTGGAAGTTCAGGATACTCCCACCCAGCATGGGTTTTGAAGCCTCATTTGTTGCATCACTACTTAAAAATCAGATAATTATCACTTCAAATCATCTTACCTAGATTCCTGAGTTTAAGAAACAAAATTGATTCCAAGTCAAACTCTCCTGTCCTTGATTTAAGCAATACTGGTGTAATTTTTGCAAAGTCTGTTTCTGAAAGACAAAAAATGGCAAATTCATATGGTTACTGAATATAGTCACAATCTACCGGAACAGAGCCGTTAGACCAATATGTAGGCCTATTCAATAGTTTCAATAGCTATGTGCTGCTAACATTGCAAAGGTAATAACCCACCATGTGCAATCTTCATACTATGTGCAATTTTGATATATTTGCCTAATGAGCAATACCTGTATGGATACATTGCCTTGCATACTGCATATATCATTACTTATTTTAAATACTATCTGTATCCTGCATATTGTATATCATAATTTGTTTTAGGTACTAGCTGCATAGGATAATTCCCCTCCATCTGTCTTGTCTATTGTTATTGTTGTTTATTTTTTGTTACTGTTTTGTGAAGTACTGGGAATGCAGAAAAAATGCTTTTCATTGTAGTGTCAAGTATAATGACAACAAAAAAGCCAATACAATTCAATTTATTTAAAATTAATTTAATATACAGAAGACATCAGAACAGCACCACGACGATTCAGTGTCAGGACGATGCTGAAAGCAGTGCAGATATACATACAACAGTCGCGATTGCATAACTGTCTTAGCTATAAAACTGTTATGCAATACTGCATTTATTTATTATTTAGAATTAAAGTGTGATCTGTTGGATATGTACAGCAACCTATAGAAATACATCGGTGCTTACAATTTGTTACATAAAAAAAGGAATACAAAATTCCTTCATCAAACACAATCCAGCCGGTCAGTCGGTTCATGTTTTCGTCTCAGTGCTTCTGTATTTGAGATATTTTCCCGCAATGGCAGCGTTCCTTTAATCACGTGACGTAAACAGCTGCTTTATCCATCGACCCTTTTAACTTACATGTGGATAACCCTGAACATGTAGTCTTTACCTATCACCAGCAGACAACTTTGTTCAGCCATGGTTGATTTACTGACAGCAAGTCAGTAACCTGTACTTACCCTGGTCTTTCTCTCTCTTCACATCCATCCTTATATCTATTTGCTTATTTTATATTTCTCCAGTTATAAGCTGTATGGATTTGTTGTCATACGTCTTATTACCATTCACTGCTATACTGTACCATCTACACATCTGGTTTATTAAAACACGCAGTAAGATAAGTAGATTTTTCAGGCGTTTTCAACGAAGCTACATAACCAGCGGCCTCTGTGCCCCACTATCGTGTTATACTTGTATCAGTACTTGTGGGTTAGGCAGAACGGAAAAACATGCGTACAGCGTTTGTGACGCCATGCTTTCAAATGACACCACCAGCGTATGTTGAAAAAATACACATATATATATCATTTTAAGATCAGGGACTCAGATTATGAACTGCACTTGTACAACATTTTATAAAGTTGAAACAGAATTTCATACTATGCGCAGAGACGCAACCGTTAGCGTATCGTCAAGGAAACAAGTCAGTTTGCCGGAAAGCAAGATATACCATCGCAGAGGACTTTGCAACGTTGGTATTCGATACACGGCAAGATGTGTTGCGTCTCTGGTATCTAGGATACCACACAGATATGCGGCTAGTGAACTTTCTACCTCTGATGTCGATACGATTAAACTTCACCAAAACCCACGTTAACGATCTGAGCTAAGACTGGTTTTTCAGGGCACGAAACAGTTACGTACTAGGGTGGCAGAAGTGTTCAGTATCAAGAAATGCAGTTTAACAGTCACTAGTCAGTCATTATAAGCAGTGGTGTGCTGCATCTTGCTGTCGGCTCAGTTGATGAGTTATGGACAGACACCTCATGACAGGGCACACAAAGAGGGCGATTCTGAGACACCAACCAATTGAACCACATGTCTTTGAGATTAAACCCATGAAAACATAAGGAGCAAGGTCGTGCAAAGATGTCATAAAGGGCAGATGTTCAACTGACAAAGGCCACCCCTCTTATTTTTAGAAACAGCTGCCTTTTTGGGTCATTATGGAAGTTTTGTCCACCGTTATTTATCAAGACTTGCCACATTAAATTACAGTGCATATACAGTACTGTCATTTTCCATCATTGGTTATAAGTTTTTTGTACATTTTTAACTCATATTGATTGATACCTTGACGTGTCCTGATTGAGCTATAAATTACGAGACTGTGCATTTAAATATTGCATTTTAAAAGAATATATAACTGGAATTTTTTAACAGTAGTTGTTAATGAGATATGGGTTAAAATGGTTTCTTTTTACATTTCAGATAGATACTGTATTTTTAAAGCCATTTTTACTACAGTTTCATCCTAATATTTTCTGTTTTGATATTCAAATAGTGTCCTGCGATGGCTGGTATTCCATCTAAAGTGTACCCCAGCCCCTCCGCGACCCCAGGACAGGATCAGCGATTGGAAGATGGATGGATGGATGGATGGATGGATGGATGGATGGATGGACATTCTAGTAAACATTTTAATGTTAACGGTATGCTATAAGTATTGCTTTGCTATGTGTGATAAAGCTTACAACCACTTATATTTCATTACCGTCCCTGTACGTAAAATAAATATTTGTGAATTCTTGTAGATAGAGAAACGTCTACAAAATGATCTTGTTTACGGTCCTGTGACTCTACTAAAGAGCGCCGCCTTGTGGTCTGTCCTTTATTCTTAAAAGTCTCCGTCTCGCTCGGAGTGGTGAAACGCCGGTGGACAGCGTTCAGTACTGAAGTGCAATTCGTTTTGCAGACTTAGGCAAACTACCTGTGTTATGTGCTCGATTGACCTTGTTTTCGTTTGGAACGGAATACTTCTTATCAACAATGGAATTAGAAGTGCGTTTCTTTATTACTTTTGACTGATTATGCAAACATGCTAGGTTGTCTGTTTCGGACCAATGCATAAACCCAACAATTGATCTAGTGCACTGGAGAAGTCGTGGAATTCAATACGGGGTTTTAATTTTCTTCAGTCCAACAAGGCCGTATAAATGCCATAAATGCCTAGAATAGAAGGGATTTCGCAAACTTCCAATGTGATGCATCTGTATAAGAAGAAAATTACTCGATTAAGATGGGTAATAAGCAAACGATATTTACTGATGAACAGCTAGACGCCTATCAGGTAAGAGTGTCATCATTTACCACGTTTTTTTTTCTTATATTCTGTAGGTAATCTGTTTTATGATTACAAAGATGGTTTTATACAAGTGGTTTGAATATAATGTGTTGTTTTGTAATGTTTTGTTTATATAATTCGTTTTTCGGAAATCGTTTAGTATAAATGACTGACAAATTAATGCACTTTAATTTGGTGTAACCTTCAAAATCTTGTATCAGTAAGTGTGCTTCACCCAAGCAGATTACTGTTATTAATAGGAAAACGGTGGAAATTCATGTAACCATGTCTCTTAAATGCACACAAAGCCCTGAGTGACTAGATAATGCAGTTTGTTTGCTGCATTATCGTTTGTTTTTTGCATTGCATGCATACATTTTCATTTTTGTTTTTTTAAGATGTGTAACTGTGAGTGGACTGAGGCTTTCCAAATGAACGTTTAACGATTGATTATGTTTTTTATCATTCTTATGATAAACGTTAATCCATCCGCAGGCGACATATGATGACTTAAATATTGTAATCAGATTGTGGATGTTATCTTCGATGCTTTTGGCACTGTGCGCAGTTTGTTCAGAGGTTTTAGACGTGATTGAAACACATTAGCATTAAAAATCATACAGGCGGCACACGATGTACCAGCTTTCTAGAATAACACGAAAAGGATGTACAGGCAGTGCATTGTGTGTAATAACGGCGCATTTTCGTACGTGCAGATACAAACTGATCAGTCTTAACAAGATTAACTTTCTAAAGTGAAAATTCTCTATGCTTGTGCGCAGTTTAAGGAATCCTAATATGCATTATAATTTTGCTCCTTGCATGATAAACAAGTACAGGTTGCTTAATGTGGAATTATTCAAAACTTGACCCAGGTCTGCCATGAATTCTTTTAACAGGGTGATGAAAGCAAACTACATATTAAATAGCAGCAAATACAATTAAAATGTATAGGATATGTATAAGGAACATAAGCAATACAGTCGAAACAAAAAAAATTACAAAATAATGCAAATAAACACACCCAAACAAGTCACATCCACCCATGCAACACTCACTATTTGTTTCAACATTATGAAATGTGCAATGGTTATTAGAACCCACACAGCCTTCATATAAATGCATTGAAACCCCATCCATCCATCCAACTTCCATGTGCCTATCCTGGGAATGGTCGCAGTCTGTCTACCCATGGAAATAGCCTTGTTTTTGTTCAGGAAGTAATTCTGAAAACTTTATTAGCGGTGGTTTCTAGGTAATAATGTGCCTTTTAAAACCTTATAAATTGAGTATGAAGAGCTTATACATACATGGATCTTCTTTGTTTATTGTGATTATTTTTATTAGTCTTATATAAATTACATTAATTGAAAAACATCTCCATAAGCAGAATTAGGCTTGATGAGGATTGCCTGTGTTACTTTTGCTTGATGTTTGCTGTGTCCAGCATCTACAGCAGCCCTTGAGGCAGAGAATAACTTAACCATGTTCTAAATGTTACCCTCGGCAGTTCATCTATCAGTGTCTTTGTCTATCTGGGCAGAAACCTAGTGCCCACATGTTTAGCCAAAGCCATAATGCCTACCTGTAAAGCATTGAATGGTCTTTGGCCTGCCATCTTTGTGTTTGGTGTCTTGTTTAATACTCAGCTGTTACTGCACAGGGTGTTTGTGAATGCATGACATGGTAATGTTGATGTCTCTCTTGCTTTTTGCCTTTCTTGCATAATCAATTGTTTTTTTAAATGTGTTCAGTTTTCAAAATTGCAGGTGTACCTTGGGGTGAAATTGTCTTTCTTAAACAGTCATTTAAATTTATGTTTATATTTGAGTTACTCTGGCTCAAGGATTGCTTGTAAAGCCAGCCGCAAATTTACAGTGAAAAAGAAGTAGAAATAAAGTACTTGAAATGAGTATGCAAGACAAAGTGCTCGAGGAACAAAATTTCTTCTGAAGGACTTAATATGTCCCTGAAGAGGCAATTACACTGTGTGTTTTATTGCTAAAACATTCTTTCAATGGAGACACTGATTAAAGTTTCAAAATTGTTACTTTATTATTCTATTTTTTACTCCTTTCAGAAATATTTGAAACATTTGAGGCAGACAGACTTTTTTTTCTATACCCAGGCAATGACGGACAGATTTCCATGTGTTAATTACTTATTATCATGAATAATTTAACAAGAGGTAAAAAAAAAAATCATTTGAGACCAGTGCATTTTACAAGTAACTGCTTCATCCATTACGATAAGCTGGGTTTTTGCTGTGAATTTGACCATGTGAGTGACTTCAAAAAAGGCAAATCTTTCTGATTAATGAAACTGCCGTGTAACCTGATCACTGCTCCTTAGAGGACTCCTGGACATTCAGTGGACCTTGTGTCCGCTTGGCAGGGCAAACTCCCTGCGTTTCCTGGCAAGGCTTGTGTGTCTGTCATGACCCCGCCTCTTCTTAGACAAAGGCAGACATGTGATCAGGTTCCCTGGCTATTCATGCAGTGTGTGACGGCCATGTCATCTGTCAAATGCTTTCCATCCCCTAGAGCAAGCTGAGATGGTGCTACAGTGTCAGTAGCCAGCGACGGCTGAGTGTCAGGTGTCAGACAGGAAGAGATCCTAGATACATGTCAAACTTGGTAAAAGGGGCAGGCAGTTTAGTACTGCCTGAGTCAACTTCACTTCAGCTGCAGGGTTTTCAGTGTCCCCATATACATGCACATATTTTGATCATTGTCAGAAATACACCTTAAGAAAAGCAACAACGTGCAACGCAAGGCACAAATTTGATTAATGTTCACAATGATAAACATCCAAATTAGAGAAGTCAAGTTACAATCAAGTCAGAAATGCTGACAAAACAAGTCAAACAGCTGGAGCAAGGGTTCAAAGTGTCGTCTGTTAGCTGTTACACAGGGCCGCAGCCCTTCAGCCAAAAATAGTCAAAATCAGGACCAATAAAGTTAAGGCAAAAATAAAAAGGGTTTAGTCTTTTAAAAAAAAAATAGTGTAGTTGTGGTAAAAATGCAGAAAATGGTAAAATGGATTGCTGTGCTTTTCTGTAATTCACTTGATCATCTCCTGAGTTAAAAGCTGTTTTGAAATCTAACATGATTGAGAAAAGGTAATGTATAGGAATATCTGTCTGTAACACGTGGAAGACGTGTTCTGCTTGTTGGCTGCCTGTTAATGTATAGGAATATCTGTCTGTAACACGTGGAAGACGTGTTCTGCTTGTTGGCTGCCTGTTAATGTATAGGAGATATCTGTCTGTAACACGTGGAAGACGTGTTCTGCTCGTTGGCTGCCTGTTAATGTATAGGAGATATCTGTCTGTAACACGTGGAAGACGTGTTCTGCTCGTTGGCTGCCTGTTAATGTATAGGAGATATCTGTCTGTAACACGTGGAAGACGTGTTCTGCTCGTTGGCTGCCTGTTAATGTATAGGA
>JAACJT020000007.1:17798491-17859771 GCA_009936485.2 Gymnarchus niloticus
GTTGGCTGCCTGTTAATGTATAGGAGATATCTGTCTGTAACACGTGGAAGACGTGTTCTGCTTGTTGGCTGCCTGTTTACCCTGCGGTTTTCAAAGACGCAGCCCACTAAGAACTTTTTAAATGATTCCATTTTTATTAAAACATATTAAATGGATCAAAGTGCATCAACATTCATGGTTGTTGCCACTGTTGGTTTATTTTAATTTTCCCCAATATCTGCTCTTTTCACAGTGAACACAACCGGGTGACCCTGATATTATTGCTTAAAACCTGGTAGTTTCTAACTTATTGATATATTTTTTTACAGGACTGTACATTCTTTACACGCAAAGAAATCCTTAGGTGAGTTAAAACTTCTCTATATCCTGTGTGCCAATGCTATATCTGTATCATGAATATGATGTTCCACCAAGGTCATACCACTCTGAATACACCCAATCTCAGGGTGGTACCACAATGAATACACCTGATTTTAGGGTCGTACTACCCAGAATACACTGACTCTCAGGGTCGTACCACTCTGAATACACCTGCTCTTAGGGTCGTACCATTCTAAATACACCGGCTCTCAGCTGGTCTGAAAGGTGGGGGCTTATTGTTACCTAATTATGACTTTTGTGGACAACGCATTTCAGAAACAGAACCTTTCCAAAAATAGGTCAGTATGCAGACCTCCACAAACACTGCTCAGTCTTTTCTCTCTGGAGGTGTGGAATAACATGCAGACTAGGGCAAATACTAACAGCATGAGAATCAACCTCATCTTACCTGTGTATGGAACCATCAGTCAGTCCATGTTCTTCATCTGAAAGAGCTGATTAAATCCCGGCCAAAAAAACTGCATGACAGAGTCATTTTCACTGTCATAAGACCTAGGAAATTTTTCTTGAATTTGCGTAGCTGTAATTAGTTACATTTTTTATAACTGTAATTGAGTAGAAAGAAAATAAATTAGGAAACTAAGACTTCATAGATATAAATAAAGGAAGCAGTTTCTGTATTTCTTATTCCATGCAGCTGTCCCTGGTGTTTTATTTCTGATGATAATGAATCAGTTGTGTTGGTAACAGGATGCTTGTGCGGTGACTGATGCGGCAAGCCTGTAAATCTCAACATGAGCCTGGGCACCTCCTTGACCTGGGGCAGCAGGCTCGTGCTCTGTTACACTGCACGTCATCCATAGCTAGGAAGTCACCAACTTGGGCAAAGACCCGCCTACCATATGTCCCCGCTGCATGGTGTCTGTGCTGCTAACTTCACCACAGCTGTGATCCACTGCCCTTTACTATAACTTCACTGCCACTGTGATCCACTTCCCTTTATTGTAACTTTACTGTTGCTGTGATCCACTCCCCTTTATTATAATTTCACAGCTGCTGTGATCCACTCTCCTTTACTATAACTTCACCGCCACTGTGATCCACTCCCCTTTACGGTAACTTCACTGTTGCTGTGATCCACTCCCCTTTACTGTAACTTCACTGTTGTTGTGATCCACTCCCCAGTCTCCCCTTTACCATAGCTTCACCACAGCTGTGATCCACTCCCCTTTATTATAATTTCACAGCTGCTGTGATCTACTCTCCTTTACTATAACTTCACCACAGCTGTGATCCACTCCCCTTTACTGTAACTTCACTGTTGCTGTGATCCACTCCCCTTTACTGTAACTTCACTGTTGTTGTGATCCACTCCCCAGTCTCCCCTTTACCATAGCTTCACCACAGCTGTGATCCACTCCCCTTTATTATAATTTCACAGCTGCTGTGATCTACTCTCCTTTACTATAACTTCACCACTGCTGTGATTTCCTTCTCTTTACTGCTACTTAAGTTTTTGTGGTTTCAGTTTCTGGTGCTAATTGCCATTGCTTTTAAAATACTGACTTTGCTGTCATAGTTTTGCACCTCCAGGTTATCTAGGGTCACCTTGCACTTCATCACCACTTTTTTGGAGCATCTTGTTTATTAATTACACCTGAAAGTGGAGTGTACATGTCATCCAGTATGTTTACCTCATGCATGGCAAAATGAGCTTTGCGGTTTACTCTCTGGGATATATTTCATCTCTGAAGCCCTATGCTTCCAGTCAGAAAAGGATAAATGCATATTTTTTGGCTGAAATACAGTGCACATGTATTAAAGCTGCAGATATCTTTACCCTGCTTCCCTTTCCACTCAGATCAATACAGTCTCGCTAATCAGCTCAATACATTGCCCCTCACTATGGACGATTTATGGAATCGATTTCTTCATCTGTCAACGTGTTTATCTTTTGGCTGTAAGCCTTGGAACTTGTGACTTTTGCAGGAACCTGACAGTCAGGATGGTTGGTGTGTTGTAGCTTTAAACTGAGCAAACCCAGGAGATTAGATCTCTGCGGGGACAATTTATGGGGTGTCTCCCTCTGTCAGAATGTGATTTCTTTTTTTTTCCCCCTCCTGTGGCTCTATCGAAATCTCCCCCACGTCTGGAGCTAGCACACAGCAGGCAGTAAAGCATGAAATTGCCTGAATGGTCAGCATGACATTGCTTCTGTAGGATATGTGCCACCGGAGATGCACCAGTGTGCAGTAGTCACGGCTCCTCACTTCCTGCTTGATATTTCTGTTATGAAATATTCAATTGCACTCAATTTGGTTATGCTTAAAACTATCATTCAGAAACACAAGTGAACAAACAACTCCAAGCCTATTATTACCAAATCCCATTAATACTTCATTCGGATGTTATTGTACAAATTATCAGGAGATAATCTGCACTTTGTGCCAAACAAGGTAAAACAGTCACTGCAATTTTCATCTACGTATTATGTTTCATCAGCAGCACACCAAATGGGAATGATGCAGTCATTTTTACCCCAATCTGGCTGAATTGTATGTCCGTGGTTGTATGGACCAAACACGCCTGGTTTGAAAACCCCATGTTATAGATTCTCAACCGACTTCTCATTCGTTATTCTGTCCTGGTGCTGTTCACATTTTGACATTGCAAATTATATTGTTAAAAAAATAATAACATTGTGAAATGATTTTGCTAGTCATCTGTGATGCATACAATGAGAATTCCATTTTTTTGAGTGCTTTAATGATGTATGAAAAGGGAGTTTCTAGACCTATTGTAGATCTTTAAAATTCTTTAGCTAAATATTCATAACCGTATGTATAGGAGAAGTATTTATTAAGGATTATTTTTATACTCATGTGGCTCTTTAAAGGCACTGTGAATACTGTATTATTCTAATACTCCTGAAGCTGCTACCCATATAGAGTAGTTTGTTACCCACAGCACAAGAACGTTCATTAACCACATTGTCATTATGGGACACTGAGGTTTGGTGGTGCTGGCCCAGCTGGGATTTAATTGACACTGATCTTAGGGCTCCCAGTAGGGTCAACAGGGCAGGTTGAACACCATGCTCTCCCTGACCGAGTTGCAGTCTTGAAATGTGGTCTGACCGTGGTTGCACAACTGCATGACTATGGACTGGGCAGTAAGGAGCTGAGGAAATCAGCAAAACACTGTTGGAAAGTGAAGCTGACAAGGAGGGACACATGCTGCTTGCGTGTCTTTAAAATATCCACAGATATCCACAGAGATCCCCCCCTGTTTGCGTTTGCTGGTTCTTGACTTGGGTACAGAGGCAGTTGTAAGGGGTGATGAGGACAGTGCCAGGGCCAATTATCAAGCCCCCAGCAGAACAACTGATTTCTGCTTGGCCTCCCTATTTGAAATGATCTAGAAATGCTTCTGCTTATGTGATGTAGTGATCAAGAACATATCATCTGCAGATATCATCCTGTGTAGCCTCTGAGCAATCTGTACTACAAAATGTTAATCTGCCTCAGTTTTAATGTTTATATCAATTATATATCCATAAAAAAACTTTGAAAGGTTGCACCTTGAAACACTTGTGATATCCTGACCAGATCATCTTAGACTGCTCATTTAAATTCTGATTAAAAAATATATATTTTCAGACTCTTTATAGGAGAAAGTTTGTGTCAACAGAATATGTTAATACTGTGCTTTTAAGAGATAAGCATTGTAACACCGCAATGTCCTGGACACACATACTGTCTACCATCTGGATTTGGGTAAATAGATTAAATAAAAGCATTTACAGCAGAAAGACCCTTATGGGAAAGCACACATACGTGACTAAGCCTAAATAACTGGTATAGGTGTCTAGCTTTAGAGCTGAACACCTGATGATGGGCTTAGACAGCAGTGGAGGCTCCTTCTATGTGTGTCTCGTGGCTTTCAGAAAGCTAGCATGTCCATGGGAGCCTGTGTAGAGTCATTTAAGTTAAGCTGCCTAGTGATGAGACACCTGGGCACTTAACTGGATAAACAGATGGTTTATGTCTCATGATCTGTATTGATTGCGTCTGTAGTTTTAGTGGTTGGTACCGAGTAACATGTCTCATACACCAGTAAAGGTCTTGGCTATGCTAAATGTTTGCATGTTTCTTGATTATCTGCATTGTTCTTTTCAGTCATGTTTTGCTGAAACAGATTCTCGTGTCAATGGCAGGCTTGCCATGGTCTTCTTCTTAGACCCACCATCAGAATTTGTTGTTGTTTTCTTCATTTGCCACAATGCATTTCAGCACCACTTCCCTATTGTAAAAGCAAAAAAACAAAAGAGATATATCAATATTATACTTAGGACTAGAATCAACCTCTGACCTTGATTATCACCAGGTTGGGGCAAAAGTTCTTGCGTGCTAGATGAAACTCTGAGGCTGGCCTGTAAGAGTTCTTCTGGCACCAAAGCTGGCCTTTTCAGGCCGTAACATTCATTGCTGAAGGATTTGAGAGTTAATGAGATGTTTAATATATTAGGTTCTAAAGCCCCTAAATTCACTGCTTATTCCTAATTCAGGAGCCATTACCAGCTTTTATCTTCTTCTGTTGTGTCACCGCAGGGTTTTTATTGTCGCTGAAATATGTCCACATGTGGAGTGCTGTTTGAAACCCACATTACTGTAAATTAGCTTTATCAGGTCAAGGAGATGCCCGACCGCTGGGTCTTCATTTTACAGCCTGCTGAGCCCAGAGATGTTTCTCCTCTGGGTCAGGGGAGAGAAGACAATGTGGCCAGCATGGCATAGCAGGTGGAGGGTGGTGGGTCATACTATACACTCATCAACTACACTCCGGCGGGCTTAGGAAAGCAATTAGCCTGACTTGGTGTGTTAGCATCTCTGGGATAGCATTAGACACTCAGTATTTGAATTGGTGGGATTTCCCATTGAAATGAATACATTTGCAAAGTGAATTTGCTGTGAAGCCTGTGTTAGGACAGTTTTTGGTCAAAGCTTTTGGTTTTGGATGTAAAGAAAAACAGATGTTCTCCATTCAGTCATCATGACCTGAACAGAGAAGATCTGTTCTTTGTTTATTTGCAAAACCATCAGTAATAGATGAGTAGAAGAATAGAGTCCTTATTGTAGTCATGTTCATTCCACTCACTGCCTGGTTGTATTAACTAGGGTCTTGAATCATGTTGACTGTATCTGGATTTGTGTTCAGTTCAGTGTTTGTCAGGAATATATTGGTTTTAAACCCTCCTTTTCAAATGTCACTGGACAGCAAATTTCTGCTTCACATTTTAACAAATGAGAAATTCAAGGCAATGGGACTACAATGAAATAATCCATAAATATTTAGTATCAGTGATAACATATTCTCTTTTCAACTGTTAAATTAAGGAAACTAATGCAGAGTACTTGTAACTATTCTTCCACCTCAAAAATGTCTGAAACCTCTCCTGACCTGGGAATCAGAGGATGCTAATAGTCTCAAATGGACTGGAAAGAGGTGAGGTTAGTAAATTTCAGTGACAAGAATTCTGTGCATATTCAGGGCATGGAAGAAATCTGCACCAATCGTGGCAGTAAGTGTAGAGGCACCACGCAATTTCCTGGTTGAACCATTGAGTTTGGCCATAAGGCTGGGAATGGTAATAAAATCACAAACTGACTTACACCTGAAGTCAGCAGACCAAATTTGAAAAGTAAAGTGAGGGTTGTGGTCTTAGACTGTCTCCTTAGGTGGTCCATTATTCCTGAAGGTATAGTTGAAAGGCAGTTAAATAGTCTGCAGTATAAACAGCACACCCTTCAGAGGAAGTGCCCAACATTCATTAAAGAATCTACTCAAAACCACCAAAATGGTTGTCAACAATACACAGTTGTAAATTAGGCAGATTACCTTGTCTTTGGGGTAGGACAAGGTAATCTGCCTAACTGTGTATTGTTGACAACCATTTTGGTGGTTTTGAGTATGTAGATAATGTAGATGTAATGTAGATACCAAGGCACCCAACTCTACTAAAAAAGGGATGGAGGGGTCTGTATGCTTCAAAATCAGGGCTGAGGTAAACTTCTTGAATTCAAAGTTGGCTTCTGTTTTCCATTTGAATCTGAGGGGCCACCTGCTTTTACTAAGATTTGAAGTGGGGCCACAACAAAGCTAAAAATATTTGTGAAACAGTGGTAGGGCCCAACAAAGATCTGTGTATTTTTTACTGTTGATGGCTTAGGACAAACTTTAATTGCTTCCACCTTCAACTAGCCCATTTGTACACCCTGCCGTATAACCTAGGAATGTAGCATTTGTTTATTGAAATTCACATTTCCCTGCTTTTGTAAAGGGTCATTGATTAAAAGCTTCTGCATGACAAATTGTACATCTGAAGAATATATTGAGATCTTGTCAATGTATACAATAAAAAATGTGCTGTTATATTCACACAGAGTTTTGTTAACGAAGGCCTGAAACTCCGAGGGCGTGTTGATTATTCCATAAGGCATCACCAAACACTCAAAGTGCCCGCTGTGTGTGTGAAATGCCCTTTCATTCATCCCCTTTGCGTATCCGAATTAAATTATGTGCCCTTCCACCTTTGCAATATACTTGGCTTCTTTTAACTGTTCAAAATCTGCACGGTCCAGAGGTTGTAAATATTGATACTTCACCATGACCTCGTTAAGACCACAACAGTCAATATATGGTTAGAAATCACCATCCTTATCCCCAAAAAAAACTGTCTGTTGAGTGTTGAATGGAGATGAATCATTGGTTCAAAACTTCCTGCATGTGCTGTTCCAGGGTTTTGGAACAGTTCAGAAAAGGACACAGACTAAATACAACCCCTGTGGGAGTAGCTCCTGGTAGCTATTCTGTCGCACAGTCTCATAGTCAGTGGGATGGTAATTGAATGCCTTTCGGTTTATTGAAGACCCATGCCAGATTCTGATATTCAGGATGGATGCTGGGTCTATCAAAGACTGCAGGGCACTCCATGATTGTAGAATGTATAGGTGGATCAAAACACTGAAAGAAACAATTCTCTTCTTGAGCAATCAATTCTTTTTCAGACCAGAAGATAACATGGTTGTGGTACATTAACAGTGGGAGACTAAACATAACCTCATAGCTAGGAGAATCAATTGCTATAAATGAAATGGATTCATTGTTGAGAAACCCCACCTGTAGAGTTTTTGGATTTATGATCTGGGCCACACAACTGAATCCAGTTGACTGGCTGCTGATGGCTTTTGCTGATACAGTTGATTGACAAGAATGGATCATGATATTCATACATTTTAGCTGGGTCTCACTTTACCAGTTAAGTCAGGATCAGTCAATACTGCAACAGTGATTGAGTGATTACACCTTGACAATTGAATATAATTGTGTCTTTGCTGTGTTGAGGTGAGAGGGCATGTGACACTCATCCTAGGTTTGTTGTGAGGTGTGGGCATTTGTGAAGCCCCAGGTGGCTACAGTATAACTAAAATGTTGTTTCATTTTACTTTGTGCTTATACACAGACAGACACAAATGACCTAATTGCATGTGTACTACCCCATCTTCATCAGAATCCCTTTGGTTAGACTGGGAGGGATTCAGGTTACATTGCATGTGGCAGGGCAACACTCTCTTGGTTTGGTAGAGGTTATTGAGTTGAATCACCAGGCGGATCAGCTCCTCAAGTCCCAAAGCATCATCAGTACAGCTTGGTTCTGCATGGACATGTGGACTGAGTCCCTAATGAAATATTTTGATGAGACCATGATCATATTTGCTGCTGGCAGTGCCTAGAAACTAAAATTCTAATGCATAATCTGTAGCTGACTGGTTCCTATGGCGTCAATGTAACAGATGCTCCCCAGTGCTTCTGCGATCCACAAGTATGTTGAAATACTTGGGGCTGGAATATGGTTATAGTGTCTTGGATCAGAAAAACCATAGCCCACTATAACACGCTACTCATGATCAGTGAAACAATAAAAACAATCTGTACTGAATCATCATGAAATGAACCCAGTTGAATGGCAAAGCAGAGCAATCACTGTAATTAAAAGCCTTCACATTGATCTGAAGATTCATCATATTTATCTGGGTATTTATCTGGGTAGGTTAACCTTAGTCCATGTTCCCTCCTGGGTATAGTGACACCTCCAGAGCTGCTGGTTTAGATGTCAACATGGCTGCTGCTGAGTTGCAAGCACATAGCATCTGCAGTATGCCCTCAAAGGATTGGAAGATATGCTCTGTAGCTGAGTTTTGTGCTGTCCTATGAGTATACCTTGGAATAAAACAGCCTCTTGCAAAGATGATAACTACATAGGATCTTAATGTATTGAGGACAGCAGAGGAACTTTTCTTGATACACCACAGTTTCTGTTTAGGTTGGATAATAGAAGAAAAGTATGGATAGTGCGTACATCAGCATGTTTTTGAAAACTAACACACAGTGAGCAAATATGTGGAACTTCCAGAAATAAGGAGCAGGTGAAGCAAATGGATGCAGACAATGAGTCACCTTTGACAGTTGGTACCTTCCACAGGATTTAGTGACAATGTTCTCAGTTTCAGACAGCAAAATAAGTGGATTTGTAAACTGTTATAATGTAAATCTATATCCATACATCTTCTAACCATTTACACAGCATAGGGAGGCCAGGGCTTATTCCAGGCAGCATGTGACACACCATGGAAGGGATACTGGTCTGTAACACAAGCCACAAATCATCAGTGAGTCAGAGACATCAATTAGCCTAAATGGACTGTGTGAAGAAACTGGAGTCCCCACACGACACCAGGAGAACATGCAAACTCCATTAGGAGTGTAACGGTACACGTATTTGTACCAAAAACTTTCCAACTGGCCCCAGACTCATCCACTGGATTTTGGGCTAAACCCTGGATATCCGCTGACTCTGGTTTTGACCTATTAAATTGTCTTAAATTATGTGTTGTATTAGAAGGTTCCTCATCATCATCATCATATTCATCCCCTGAAATTGGTACAGTGCAAGAGAACAAATCAAAAGAAGCTGATACATATTTATATATGACTTATCCATACATTTTTGCATGTCTTAGTTCATGCAAAAATAAATGACAAAGGACAACGACTATATCACCCAACCGAATCATGGCGTTCATGTGCAGTGATACCAAAGTCTGTCTCTGATTCTAAAATGGGTCTGACTCATCAAACCCCCTACAACCAAAGAGTGAAATTATTCTCAGTGCTTACACACATTGACTTTGTCAAGAACTCACAGAACCAATGTACTGCATCGTAATTCCAGTTACTTCCAGTCAGGGTCATAGCTAGGCCTTCTGGGCCCCCTGACAGAATACTGCTCTGGGCAGCCATAATCTAAGGAGCAGGGGCCCCCTTTAGGTAGGGCCCTTGGAATCATTACCACCTTTCACACCACTGGCTATAGTCCTGTTTCCAGTTAAGAACTCAAATGCACGGTAATTTTCGGTGCTGGATTTCTGTATACAAAATTTCGTTAAAGGACCACAGAGAAATTAAGCATTCTGGAAGAGGGAATATTCCTCAAAAATGTTGATTAATTTTACTTTCTTTTGGTTATTTCTCGGAGCGTGAGTGTTCATGAGTTTCTACATGCCACTCTTTCTGTGTTTGTATGTGTCCTGGTAAATGTAATTCCTGATCCGTGTTCTGCTTCGGATATGGAAATTAGTTAAAAGTCTTTCAGGATCAAAATCTGCTTGACTTTATATCTATCAGTTATACATTCACTTGCTTCTTTCTAAATAATTCAATTCAATTTTATTTATATAGCGCTTTCACCAAGAAGCACTGTCACAAAGCGCTTTACGTAGTCCCGGGCCCACAGTCACCAGAGAGTAAGCCAAAGGCGACAATGGCAAGGAAAAACTCCCTCAGGAGGAAGAAACCTTGGGAGGAACCAGACTCAAAGGGGTAGCCCATCCTCCTCAGGCCAGCACCAGGCAGGACAAATTAATTAATACAAATCAGAACAATAGATAAAAAAGAGCAAATCCTGTATCAGTCAGCGGGACAACAGGGTCTTGGAGGTTGCAATCTAGTGATCAGAGCAGGCTCCGTGGCTCAGAAGGCAGCAAGCTGGTCAGACAGGACAGCTGAAGTGGTGGGAGGGCGTGGTAGGCCAGCAGACGATATGAGGATCTCTTGAATCCGAGCATCCAAGGGAAGCACCCCATAAGAGGGGGGCACCGGGGAAAGAGAATGTGCATGAGCAGAGCAGCGATTTAAGGTGGCAGAATAATGGGCAATAAACAAAATAGCAAGGGCCCCAGCATGACTATATATGGCAGCATAACTATGAGGGAAAAGCCAATGGGGACACAGGCATGAGGAATCCTTGAATGCCAGCACTCCAACAACACACAGTACATGCGAAGCAGGAGTGACAGCACTGACAGAACAGTTCATCCAAAGTCAATGGCACTGATCTCCACCCAGCTCTACACCGCAGCCTATAGTCTATAGTTGGGGAGTGAGTAGCTACCTAAGGTCTCTGTAAGCTAGACTGGAGAGGTGTGTTCTAAGCCTAGACTTAATGATGGAGAGTGAGCCAGATTCCTGCACTGCTGCTGGAAGACCATTCCCTAGCTGCAGAGCTCTGTAGGAGAATTCTCTGCAGCCCAACATACCTTTGTTTACTCTTGGAACTAATAAATAACCTGCCCCCCTGAGAGTGAAGTGGAAGTTAATACCATACTTTCTAATTATGTCACCAAGTGGCAGCATGTACAGGCTGAACAGCAGCGGGCCCAACACAGATCCTAGTGTTTATATATGTGTGTTGGATCGATCTTTATTTATACAATTGTTTGCTAAGTGGAGACTGAAATTATTTTTGAACTATTGCTAGAAAAACTGATGTCTGTATGAAATTATGTTGTGGATCTATTTACTAAATCACCGTACTCTCATTAGTACTGATCTTCAGGGTGATACAGTGTGTACAGGGATCATGTTGTGGATCTATTTACTAAATCACTGTACTCTCATTAGTACTAATCTTCAGGGTGATACAGTGTGTACAGGGATCATGTTGTCGATCTATTTACTAAATCACTGTACTCTTATCTGTACTGATCTTCAGGGTGATACAGTGTGTAGAATAGTTTGATTTGGCACTGGCATGTCTGACTGTCTTGTGTCTGTTTAGGTTACACGGAAGATACCACGAACTGGCTCCACATTTAGTTCCAATGGATTATACCAATGACCCCGATGTTAAACTCCCCTTAGCACTTATTGTCAACATGCCCGAACTGAAGGTAATGTTTACACTGTTTCACTTACATATCCAACAGAAACTTTAAATGTACCTGAGCACATGGGTTTGAGCATCCGACACGTAAAACCCCAAATGAGAAAAAGTTGGGATGGTATGGAAAACGCAAATAAAAAAAACAGAGTGATTCTTAAATTTACTTTGACTTTCATTTCATTGCAGACAGTATAAACCTAAGATATTTCATGTTTTGTCTGGTCAACTTCATTTAATTTGTTAATATACATTCATTCCTGCATTTCAGGCCTAACTTTTTCTGATTTGGGGTTGTATGAGTAATTCAATATGAATACTTTTTTTCTGCAAGTTCATTAGTCCAAACTGGACATTCCAGTTTCCGTTGATGAAGTCTGTAATTACAGGAGGGCTTCTGAGGACTCTGTGGGACAGCAAGGGAGTGGGAATGGCAGCAGGTAGCCTGCTCATTAGAGCTTTAATGGCACCGTCACTGGCAGCCAGCCGCGGCCCACCTTGTGCTGAATCAGCCTGGACGTACTTGTGATTAGTCAGCCTCAATCTGTCACACGTTCAGCGGCGGCCAGTCACCGGGGGCCTGAGGAGGCACATGGGGCCTGCCATAACCCTGACGACACTGACCTGTCCTCTGCTGTGTGAGTGCAGAGATTTACACACATACACACAGATATGATGGGCTTGATTTATTTACAAATGGTTGTTTTTTGTCAAAATGTAATTTCAAACAAATTTTGTGTGTTTTTTTTTGGTTAGACCAACACAATTAGGCATAAGATGGTGGCAAATAACAGAAGGTTGTTCATCTTCTTAAGTACAGGATGTGTTAAACTGCTCAATGCCAATTGTTTTTTTGGCTACACCCAGTAATGGATAGATTAGTCAATCGGCATCAGAAAGTACACAGCTGTGTAGGGGTATAAGAGCAAATTTTACAGACAGTTAGGCTTACTGCTGTTATGAAACAGATGCACACACATCCACCCAGATACCCCTACACCCTGCTGTAGTTGCTACTCCCATTTTCTGCTAAGCCCGCATTGGTGAATATAAAACAGACTAAGCACAAGAAGACATTCAGACACCGCGCTGAATATCTGAAAAGTGATTCACGCTGTCCTTATGATTTAATGTCTTCTCGCATATCAGGTTATTGTATAGGAGCAAAGAGGCTTTTAATGGATACAACACTTTTGCTAGACAAACTAACGTAGCCTGTGGAGCAAATTGATATTACATCAGGAGCGGCTGACAGTTAACGCTGTGTGAAGACCGACCTCACCATGGCTCCGCTGCTTTTAAATTTGGAGTTTGCACAGAGCTATAAGCCTCATTTCCACAGCGATAAATCGTTAAATTTTTATATTATTTGAACAGAGGGCAAGCTGCGTTTTTCAGAATTAATCCAAACTGGAGATGGAAACACAGTCATCATTCAGCAGCTCCCCAGGGAACATTCAGTGCCTAAAGTATAATGCCAGGTGTCACAGTCACATGTCTCTTTATATCAGTCTTACAGTAGCTTTCCTCAGTAAATTTCAAGAACAACCTCACTGTGATTTATGAAAACCTTGATGGAACGGTGTGGTGACTACTGATTCCTCGTAATGATTTAAAATGCAGAGGGGTTCTTTAGGACAGTTGATGAAGCTTTAAGCATACGATTTAGTAAATCAATGAAATGAACTGCCATACTACAAATGCATGTTCTGCAGCATGCTGTTATGTTACATGTTTTGCATACGTGAAGATGTACCACTAATATGCTGGAAATACATAGAGCTCATTTGTGATTCGTATCCTCTGTTACTATTTTTTTTACCCCTGCCTATGTTGCTGACATCAACAAAAAGACTAAGGCAATGAAAAAGAATGGATTTTTTTTAAGTCGTTCTTCCAGGATGTCTAGGTTAACCTAGAATATCACATGAACTCTAAAGCACCGCCATTAACAGACACCTTTTGACTAATGTCTGATGGGTCCCCAAAGGAACACATGTTCCAAGGGATGCAGAAATCTCTGCTGTGTCCATGCAAACCTTTGTGTTCTTGGCATCGCTGAAAGAATAAAGATGCAATTTACAAAGTGATGCTGACACCAGTTCACCTAGAACATTGATAGAGTGAACGTGATTTTTAGATATTGTGATATCATATAGTATGTGTCTGTATATACATCCTTTACTATATGCTAGAACCAGCAAATACAACTGCAACTAAGAAATATTCTGCAGCTTAAATAATAAAGTTCTCGAAAGAGAAAAGTCAATGTAGAAATTACATCTTAATGTAACGATGATGCCACCTATTTATTTGATTTTTTAGTAGGTTTTGGTCTTCCTTCTGTGTGAATTACGAGTATCTTCCTAATTCAGTGGTGCCAGTGGTTGTCCTGTCTTTATCCTGGACCCTTATTCAACTCAGTAATTACACTGTTGAGATTGACAGAGTTTGATTGGACTTCCTTTTAGGCTGTGACTTTAAGCGATTCTAGAAGAGGTTTTACATCTTTACTTTGTTAGTAACTGACTGCTTGGTGTTGATGTCTCATTACGTGACTCCTTGGATGACACACTGAAATCCTCTCTGTCTCTCTCTCTCTCCCTCTCTCGTGTTTATTGCACTCTGCAGGAAAACCCTTTTAGAAACCGTATCGTGGAGTCCTTCTCGGAGGATGGTGAAGGGAACCTCAGCTTTAATGAATTTGTGGACATGTTCTCTGTACTCAGCGAAACGGCCCCCAGGGAACTGAAGGCCATTTACGCATTCAAAATATACGGTCAGCCATTTCTTCTCTCAATACCTGAAGCTGTATTTGATTGTTTAAATAAGTATGGTTTAAGTAAGTATTGCTAAGAGAGGCTTCTTTAAACCTCCCAGTTCACTGTCATTGTTGACAGATTTCAATACGGACAACTTCATATGCAAGGAGGACTTGGAGAAAACACTGAACAAGCTGACCAAGGAGGAGCTAACTCCTGAGGAGGTCAACTTGGTGTGTGAAAAGGCCATTGAGGAGGCTGACTTGGATGGAGACAACAAGCTCTCTTTTGCTGACTTTGAAAACATGATTTCAAGGGCTCCTGACTTCTTAAGGTATCTATGCTAGATTGTTTAATTTATTTCAATTTTTAACATAACGTTTTTGTTTCATATATTTCAGAATTTTATTTTCACGTTTCCCTTTCTTAAAAGAAAAGGATAAAACACTGTAATGACTTGCTGGTTTTGAAGGACTGTAAGTTTTTGGGGAACATGACAGAAGCTGGTGTTTAGTACTTCTGAAAGAGTCTAATCATTGGGATGGCAAGATGGACCACACAATAGACACCTTACTTGCAAAAGGTTTATTAACAGTATTCTTCATTATTATGGTTAGATAGGCAGAGGGTCAGGCTAACACAGCACTGGCAGAAATCCTGAAGGGTCTGAACAAAGATGGAGAGTTGGTAAACAAAACTGATCTTCATTGGTAAGTAGGGAATATGATAACATGAGAGTAGAGTTCTTAGGACTGTACAAGGGCTAAAAACGAACATAACCTGTTAATTTGTACATTCTGACAAGAACTATGATCAAGTGGAATTAATCAGCACACAGGGTCTTCATCACCTGATTCTGAGATGCCCAGGGAATGATTTTACAGTTCTATGTATGATGCTGCTTTTGGGGGAAGATAAAAATCAAGTGGCACATAGTAGTAATGGGACAAACAAGGTTTCAAAACCCTGGTGGATGGGAGTATCCCAAAAATCAGTCAAAGCTGGTGATAGCATTGATTGGTATAGTTCGATACACTCCCACCCACTACAGGTTATGAAGCCTTATTTAGCCTCAGCATTGATTGGTTAGTTCAGAATACTCCCACCCACCATGGGTTTTGAAGCCTCATTTGTTCCATCACTAGTGCATAGATCAAGAGAATTGTATAGCTGACCAATTCATCTTGGCATCATAAATAGGATTCATGGAAGTCCAGAATGCCAGCCAGAAGCAAGTGGCTTGTGTAAAGTACAGTGCTGAGGGTCTGATTTATGCTGGCAGTGATATTTCCCATAAATCTTTCTGTCACGGGCTTGAGCTGCTGCTGGCTTGGATCACAGAGACGAGGCACCTCTGGCACAGAATCCAGGTCTGACTGCAGGCCTCAGATTAATCAGTATAGGTCACATTTATTTGTAGCCACAGGAAATGCAAGCTTCTTTTAAATAGCATAATGTTATTTATGTAAAATGACCTCAGACATCAGTTTGATCACCAACATATATATGTACATAATTTCATTAACTAATGATTATGTATATGAATGTTAACGTGTAATTGAATTATTTGACACATTTCTGCATCACAGATATATTATTGTATTGAATGACACTTGTAAATTGATACATTAAGCCATAGGTTCCCAAACGTCATCTTTTCATGGTGCCTACAGGCCAGAAGACAATACCCAACGGTTCCATTTGTTAAGTAGTTTTGAAAAGTAGCTAAGTAGATTTTAAAAATTAGTTATTAAGTAATTTTTTTAATTTAAAAAAATCCCATGCACCCCTGTGAGTTTGCTGTAATGCCCCGCGGCATCACGACACAGATTGAGAACCGTGGGATTAAGCATAATTAAGGTGTTCTTATGATTCTAGTCCTATTGTGCAGGGCCATTTATTCATATGCTTAATTCATCAACCATGATTCCACTTCTGAATGGTAAAATTTGGTCCCCTGGGTTTTCCCAGGACGTGCTCTTTTGACACATGGGTATTTCATGTAAAGTGAGTAACATTCCGCTTGCTGCTTGTGTCTGCACGGCGGAGGTCAGTTACCACTACATCAGCTGCCAGTTACTAAGGAGCGATAGTCAGGGAGCCCTGTTTATCTGGGGAGTGTTACCATTAACGGTGTGCCTGTGCTTTAATGGGAGTATTAGCACTCACTTTGGCACTGGCCGAGCGATCTGTTCCTCAAGCCTGGTCGCATTTTTCTTCTAGGGAATTGCTTTGTAAATCATTATAAAAAGACTGCACTCTGGTGCCAGAGTGGCACATAATGGTTTTTAGTGGAAAAGGCAAGAGACGCATCAGCTGTCTTGGGGGGATAAATCTGCCCGAAGGCCATAAAAAGGACAAAGCTAGAGATGGGCGGAGCTGCCACCACCTTTGCCAGCAGGATCTGTAAATCCATCCTGCGTTGACAGGGAGACAGGGCCAGGATGCGGCGAGAGAGCAGTGGGTGAAAGAAAGTGAAATTCAGGAATAGAAACAGTCTTTCTCTGTTGTGGAGCTGCACCGTGCTCTGCTAGCAGGCTAAAGCTACATTTTCCATTCTTTCTTGGCTTTATATTGAAACGAATTGAAACAGTCGTGGTATGTGCAGGTGTGGCTTTGTTGCCCAATGGTCACACTCAGTTTCATTAGGACAAAAGCACATGTTCAATGTTGAAAAATGCTTCAGCGTCTACCGCATAAAAGTTGGCCTTGTGTAATGTAGCTTTCTGCACCTTCTGTAGTTTTTTTTTAAGCTAAACTAAAATCATGCGCTCAGTATATGAGTTGTTTAATGTGCACAAGCCATCTGCTCTTTCGGGTGACTTAATTTAAGTATAAATATTAATTATTAAATATTAATGGGATGAGTACAGTCTCAGGGTGCCGGTCGTATTGCGCGCCAGTGAAGCAAGTGAAGGTAACTTCAGGCCGACGGAAAGTCTGATGTACGGACAGTGTGTACTCTTCAGTCACAGCCTCACCCCTGTGTTTCTTTTTTCCAGCACCTTCCATATACGAATTTGATGGGGTGGGCAGAGAGGACGCGCCCATGAAAAGTGACACCCCGGATGGGTCCTTCTTGCCCAGGCCGACCAGGACCCTCGCTGTTGCCTGCGGCTCCCACTTCCCACACCAGCTGTGCAGTTAGGGCTTTATGAGAAAAGGGACATCCCGTCCCTCTGCACCTTGTGCTGTCCCGAGTCCAGGGGCACCTCTGTCGCAGTACAGTGCCTGTCTACCCCACGCGCAAAAAGCAGGAGTCCTCCTTCACGTCCGTCACAGACGAGACACACACAATCTTGACTGACATGACAGGATTCTGGATCCCTTTTCCATTTTTGAAGGAAGCACAGGCACCTGTTAACCTTTCTTTTTTATAGATGCTAATGACAATTGATGCATGCTTTTTTCCCCCGTAAACTCTGATGACTATCAGCCGGATGTTAAACAAAAGAAATATCTGCGTATCTTCTAAAAGGAAGTGAGCGGGAATACATGGGCTTGTTTCACTTTTTGGGTTGTATTTGTAGCTTAAATATTGGAGTTAATATATTTATAATATTAAATGGTTACATTTTGGACGCACAACAGAACATCCAAACTCACCTCACAAAAGATCTTCCTCACAAGGTCAAAGAGGATGTATTTTCCTGGTGGATGTCAAGCAAAGCAGGGGAACATGGGAAAAAAGAGCACAGTGTTGGCATCAAGGACACAGAGACACGGTTGTTTAACAGCTATGCAATCTTTCTCTATGACATGCATGAACGCAGCTGTAAACTGCACACTGCTTTATCATTCTAATTCCGGTACTGACGTTCTGGAGCATGATGACAATCATACCTGACTGTTTCTCCAGGTGATGGAAGGGCTTCATCATCTCCATTCTTCCTCACTTACTATTCCTGCCTTTTTACTATGCTTTAATATCTTTGTCCTGTATTTAAATAGGATCTTAGCCTCAACAAAACCCAGTTAACTTCTCCTCTGTATTTGATGTGATACAGATCATTTGCTGATATTCTGAATAAATGTTTTTTTTTCCTTGCTTGTTAATTCAATGAATATATTTTCTGTTGTCTCTAGTGGCTTATTTCTGTAATATAATCACGTAAAGACACTATAATATACAAAAATTGTAGTATTGTAATGATTTACAACTGTGTACCACAGTTTTTAATTGTTTTATTTTTCCATGAATTGGGTTCTGTAATCTGGTAAGAATCCAGTTTTTATTTTATTGTCATATCAATTGCTCATCATTTTCCTAGTTGCATTCTGGGAAAGACTTTGTACTTGGGAAAGAAGCGAATCTGCGTTCCAGTATATACCTTAAAAGTTATTTAGAAATTGTTAAATGCTCTACGAATGTATGCAAAACTTAACCGATATCTAATGCTAATATAAGGAAGTTAAAATAATTTGAACATTAAATGGTTGGGAAAATTAGAACAAGTGACCTTTTCCTCATTCATGAAATACTGAGATCACAGTCTCTGTTTTAGTTGGCTGATGTAATTGTTTTAATCACATTTATATCCAACTCAGAATGCTCACCTCTTACTTTTGATGTAATACCACTGAGAGATCATCCTGTTGTATCTAGCTACAGATGTATATGATTATAAAAGATTTGTTGTCAGTTCGTATTATTCACAGTAGAGAAAATTATTTTTGTTTGGCTTTGTGAGAAGTGATGGCTCGTATATTAACATGAAGGTAATGTGCAGAATATCAAAATGATCTGGACGGTATAAAACTGTCTGCTGAAATAGACCCAATGCTAATGTTGAAATGTCATTAAATACGCATATGTCTCTTTTCCTCCTGCTCTGACACCGGTGTATGATTGTTTTACCGCTTTCTTCAGAGGAAAATGAAGCATTTACTCCTAGCCTTGATGTCAGAGAATTTCTAGAACCTGGCACATCTAAAGGCTGCTCTCCTGTAATCAAAGTAGCACTGCAGTCTTACTACCAAGGCTATAGTTATAAAGAATATTGATAAACAACAACATCAAGCCTATCATTTTATGATGACATTAAATAGAGAGCAGATAATCTTCACGACAGAGATGTAACACGTGGTCACTGACCGTCGTCTCCTGTGGCCGCTAATGGCTTTTTAAGCAGAGCGGAATCATCGCCTGTTAGCTGCTTCAGCACTCACAGGCCTCTCTGTACTCTGTGTGCATCAGGCTGAGTTCATCTCTCCTTGGGTAAGCTTGCCCTTGACCACATTCATTGAGAGATGATTTATCAGCCTCCTACCTCTTTAGAGACCAGACGTCATTTTGCAGTGTACGTCACATAGAAGACGGTTTGAAGGACATGACATAAACATATTAACGGGTCGGTGTTGTATCTGCAGAATAACTTTTGGTTATTAGAGTAATGTGAATCTTAGCTAAATGTGTAAACTATTAATGGGCCATTTCTGAAACCAAAAAAAAAAAATTAAATACAGTAAATTTTGGGGTATGTTGGAGCACATCTTATCCAGGGTATCTCCTGTCATGAGCTCTGTCCTTCCTGGGTTAAACTAGAGGCTCACTGGGACTCTATACTGGACATAGAGTTGAAAGATGGATGGAAACGTGCTAGAAGCAGTGTAATATTCTTGTTTAAAACAGGTAGTGGAAGCGAAACCCACATGTACACTGGTCTGTGTGAATTAGCTTTATGGGTCAGACATTTGATACCAGCAAGAGGGAGTACCATAAATCCCTGGTGAAGTCTGTGCAGTGTATAAAATTTAGATTTGACGTCATGGTACAATGAAATGCAAAATCTCTCAGTGGAGCCATGAAGGTGGATTTAACTGGAATGTAAATGTTATGTGATTCTCAGGGAAAAAAAAAAACACCGAACGCCAACATTATGTAACTGTGTCATCCAGTTATAAATATAAGGAAAAAATAAAATCACATTTTTTAGAGCAGTACACAGCCATTAGGGAAGAGCAGCCATGCTAATTCACATTTAATTCCTCATCCTATTACCTTCTGCTCACTTTATGATGGCACTGTTAAAGTCCAGGGAATATCGTGCTGACAGAGCGCCTTGGTTAATTACAGTCCTCACGGAGAACATCTGCTGATTAAGATTCTAATAGGGCTTCCTCTGTTTGCACCTGATACTGCCTGTAGGTCATCATGGCTGTAAACCAGCTATAAAAACATTGATTCTTATTATTCTGCTTGGCCTCATATACCTCATGGATTCTTTGCCACACCAGAGGGTCCAGAGAATGGCTCTACTCTAATCTGCTTGTTCTATAAGGCGATCGACACCCCTGCAGTCAGATTATGCGACTACAGACCCCATGTTTGCAGCACTGATATTCCCAAGACACTGGTTATAAATAATCCCATGTCTCCTAATTGCATTAGGCAGAAGGACAGGCAAAAGGTTCAATGGCTAAAGTATTGCAGCCCCCTTCTACAAAAGGTGTCTGAATGATGCTGCTTTTAAATGAGATAAAGGAAAACTGTGGCACACAATTAATCAATATGTTTTATTATAAATAGAAGATATGATTTTGTATTGCGATCAATGCGTCTGATGTGAGAGAGCCTTGCTTCAGACTGTGTATGCGTTGTTCCCGGTAATACTTCCAGTTGTAAAAATGAGCAAAATGGTCACTAGAAGCTTCTTTGTCTACAGAGTATGCTGTGTGTCTATACTGTCTTAAGTTGTGTCTGCAGTGTCCATGGTATCCACAGCACCTTGCAGTATCTGCATTGTACACACAATGAACTGTGCACAAATAAATAATTGTAGAAATATAATTAAGAAATTAAACATTTAAGAATTTTGAAATTAATTTGAATTTTACTTATGCAAATTACTTTTTTACTTATGCACTCTTAAAGAGAATTGCTGCAATTATCACTTATCCAGTTAGAATTACGTAGTGTTTAATGACGACACTCGATCATATCAATCAAGTACTTCAGTCCAACCCACTTTCTAACTATGGCCTATGATTGGTTGCATAAAACCCTACAGCTCCACGTTCTAAACGCAGTGTTGTATGACCAAAATATTTCTACAGTGCATTTAGCTGAATTAAGATATATAGCAATACATACTGTAACCAGTGCCGTGAAAATTAAATGTAACTATGCTGTAAATGAATGTAATAATTGGATTTCATAAGGGAGCGATTCAGTTGCTACCGAATTGTGAATGAAGGTTGTTGTATATGGTGCTGCATGTCACCACCTCTGATGCTGTCATGTGCTTTGTTTATGCGCAGAGGTCCCCATAAATACTTAGCCGTGCTCAAATACTGATTTAGTCATTGGTGACATCTCGATAACCCGCCTTGGAAGGGAAGGATTTTGTCCAATATCATTTTCATTCTCTGTGTTTGCGCTAAAGCGTGCAGATCATAAACTGCACCATGGCCCGAGAGCAATATAAAAGCCGGCCTCAGAGACAAGTTATGTACCACTGCAGGTGACAAGCCGAGCACCATTTCTCTCAGTTCCTGCACGTTAGCGAAAACCGACAGCTTTGGATTGCGGTGGAATTCCTCACTCAGTCGGTCCATATCAGACAGCTATAGGGAAAGACTGAAGAAGTACAGTCTTTAAGGAATAGAAAGTATTAAAAGATGATCACCTTATTACATGCACTTGGTTTTCTGAGGTCTGTTAATTATCAGATTTTTGTAAATTAATCCGCATTATAGCAGCCATGTGCCTGAAACCTAACATGCTCGTAGTTCCGTGTTTGTGTAGAGGTGAGACGAGCCTTTCCGGAGTCCTTCCAGCTCAGGGTAGTTAATGGCAGAATGCTTCACCAATTCTGCTGCTGCGTTTAATTTAATGCTTTCATTATTCATCCTGCCGCCTTCAGCGCTTTACGCGGTGAAGAGCATACCGTGCGAAGCCCGGGCTGTCTGCACTGAGTTACACGGCGCCAATTCGAACTCGGCTGTACAGAGCAAAATAGTCGAAGAAGAGGGCCAACGGATGAGAAGCCGAGTTAAAACAAGTTCACGTAAATTGGAACCTTCATCAATATCACACTCGGGGCCAAAGTTGCACAGAATAACTTTTCAGTCTTTTAGTCGGCCTGTTCTCGTGAGATCGTTCTCAAAAATGTAATAGATGAACTAGGCATTAAAGTGCACTCTTAGTTGTATAAGGCATATCTGTTTGACAGTATGCTTCTTAAAATGTTAACTATAAGAATAATTTATAGAGATAAAGTAATCTTGATTTCATGCTGAAACATGGTTAATAGAACCAAACTTAAAAAAAACTTGAGAAATCACTGAAATTATGGCATTAAAATGTAACAAAGAGTATTTATTAGCATACCTGGGGGAAATGTATCCATGTGACTTACATACTGAGTAATGTATTGGTACAGGACAGAAAGAGACGTAGACCCCAAGGAGCATCATTGTGACATAGCAGCACTCAGGACACGAGGATATCTGGTTCACTAATCATTTACATTATTTACATTTATTCAGCAGATGCTTTATCCAAATCCTCACGTACATGTGGTGTTCGCACATTATATTACTCATCGTATTAGGATGGGACTTGATATTCACACATGATATTCCTCATTGCATTAGCACAGACACCCCACCAGAAACAGGAAGCAAACTTGATGGGGGGAGCACATGATCTGTTCTGTACACGATGATGGTGCAGGCTGTGAGAACACGATGAGGCAGCAGATGATCACAGCTTCAGCACTTCTCTGACTTCTATGGGCACTGAGGGCCTTGTTTTTAAATGGTTTGTTGTGTCTTTCAGGCTTATCTGAGGGCTCTAACAGCACCAAAAAAGCCAGTGAACATTAGGTTTTTCAGGAGTGTGCATGGGGACTGTGCAGCAGAGTCTAACCAGCTGGACCTTTGGTGGAAAAGGCCTTGTACTTTACACAGGTAGACTGTGAGTCCTGTTTGTCATTGAAGTACCAAACCATATAAGGACTATCTCTATTTGTTTACTTCTAATGCTTTATGATACATTGCGCATCTGTTTCCTATTCTTGGTGGTTAGTAACATGGTCTCTGCCTTTGCATAATAACAGTATTCCCAAAGTATGTTTAATCATTCCATAATAAGACCACCTGTCTTTGCTAGTGAATTTTAAGAAATGATGCATCAATGATAGCCAAGAAGCTGACGTAGTATGCTTGTGGTAGAGTGAAAAACAATGAAAGATCTCTTAATATCTCTCAACTGTGACAAAAGAGGGTGTCTGACATCAAACACAGTGACATAAGAATAAGGCACACACCAGGCTTCCAAAAATAACGTGTTTAATTAAGAAGATAAAGCAGAATACAGCTGCAGTCCGTTCAAGGGGAACTAGCAAGGAAATGTGGTCGAAACTGAATTCAAATAAAGTACCGTAATGAGAATCTACACATACCTTGTGTTACCAGGAGGGGGCATTATCTTTTGGTATAATTCCTGATATAGTAATCAGTCATGACAGGGACACTCATGAGCACTTTCCTGAAGTCTCTTATGGCTAGAGGCTGCTGTGGCAGAGTAATGTGCTGTCCATACTGTTACCATTGCTGAGTCCTCACATAGACCACAAGCCCTGCAGGAGCCACTAGACAAGGGGGAACTGTAAGAGAGGCACTGGGAACAGGGTCAGAGAGTTAAATGGCAGGTAAGGGAGCAAATGGCTGTACTGAGCTGACACAGCATATTATCCTCTGAACATCACTCATTCTTTGACCCTGTCCAGAAAAAGTGGTTAGAGGATGGATGGATTGTTGGATGGATGGAGCATCACTCATGCCCTAGAGCATTGTGGAGACAACATGAGATTGATTTTCGTCACAAGGCACTGGACAGCATTGTGGGATGAAAGTAAATGTGAATGTATAAAATCTAGAGACCTTGCGTTCACCTTCAGGAGGACAATGGGATGAAGTCTACAGCCAAATCTACAATGCAGTGGGTTAGGAATAAAAGAGTGAAAGTTTTTGAGTATCAGACTTAAAGTATTTCTCCAGAATTCATGGAAAGCCTCACAATCAACACACTAGCTAATTAGTGTTGTGGCTACCTGAAGGAAGCCATGTCCCATGATTGTCAGGTTCTCAGTGATATTGTTGACCGCATTTCACAGAATGAGATATTTTGATACATGCTGACAGACCCCAACGTTTCTTAAGCATCGTGCTGTGGCATCATTAATGTCATTTTTGTATCGACACCTTTCACCTCTTCTCCATGTGAGAATTTATTCTGGAAGAAGACCTAAATTGCAGCGTTAATAATCACTACTTGTGACTTGCAATCAGATTTTTGAAACATTCGTTTTTGACACAGAAGCTCATACAAATTGCCTTTAAAGTTAAACACTGTATAATGAGGAACCCACTTGTCATACAGGACATTTTAAAGGGTGTTCAAGCAGAAATCAGATCAAATTGTAACCGTTAACCATTGCACATACAACACTTTCATTACCAGCAGTTCAATATCTTCATGCCGGGGGGACGATTAACTACACTGTATGTCGTATCATTTTTGCACCATTCGCTTAAAAACAGGAAGGTTGTATTTCAAAGTTTATTAGAAGTAAGATTCTGTTTCATCCACAGAGAAATGATTTACCAAGTTCTGTGATGATTTGATTCTGCTGTGGCTACTGATATTTGTACTTGTATAACTCCAAAAAAACTGAGACATTCACCCATCTCTGCTCTCCAGCTTTGTCAAATCAGATCTACTGTTGCAATTGTTAGGCTTTGCACTGAGCAGCACAATTAATGGAGTGGACGCTCACCAATGTGCATTTTTGACCAAGTATGATTTTTTATATTCAGTGTTTTGCTGTAGAAATGTGCAAATTTTCAGATAGCATAGGTGTGTTATGGATAAATTTAGAAAGTTTAAAAAATATAGTAAAATCTTATATTATTTTAATAAACTACAAAGAGAAAAACATTCTACTTTTCATTTAGGTTACCACAATTACTGTATATAAAACTTACTTTCAGGAAATATTCAAATATGCCTTAATACAACTGCTGAAAACCAGGACCTCTGTTTTTTCTTTTAAAAAAAAAAAGAAAACAAATAGATTATGTACATATATACCAGTATTTAAAATACCAGACTTTAACACGTTATCTCTGAAGTCTAGGATTTAAGGTGCAAAGATTTGTTTTGTGGGTTTCCTTTAAAAAAACAGTAACTGAGCATTACAGTTCATAAATGTAGTTTCTTTCTAACACATTCCATCAGAAAGGAAAAACATTTGTCTGTTTCCTAAATCAGCAACATTTATGAAACGAGAGATGTTAAATGAGTGAATGACAAACTGACACTCGACAAGTCACCTGCATGAAACAATGAAATAAAAAATCCACATCAAACTGAACCTTGCTTACTATAGAGATGAAGAGAGAGAAAAAAACGGTATTACTTAGTGCTAAGTTTCTTTCTTGTATTGGTAAGTTTTAAATTTTCTTGAGCTATAGCCCTGTACTGACAAGCGGTCAGAAGATGGATGGATGGAGATTTTGGTAAAGCTGAGTCGTGATTTTCTTCATACAACTCTTAGTTTTTCTTATGTTCAGGGAAGAATCTTCGCCATATATCACTCTGCCAAAAGAAACAGAGTGAGTGAGCATATCATATTATTAGGAACCAGTGACTGATTTGCTTTGAGCTGGAGGTGTGCTTACCTTTTTGGCCCCCTTCTGTTTTATGTCCTCTAGTGTCTCATAAGTGTTGCCTTGTGATGTCAGGCTGATGAAACTGCCCATACATTCCAGGTCAGGGATCTGCTCGTAGATTTTATCGCCGAGCATGTGGCTCGATTCGTGAGGTACCTGGGCATACAAGTTTTCTTCCTGCTGTGTCACGGCAGGTTCGGATGGCTTCATGCATGTCTGGATGCAGCTGTCATGTCTCCATTGAGGAGTTCCTGCCAGCTGGTAGAGAGGCCTGCTGTGAAGCCTTTCCAGGCTGCTGTTGCTCGGCGAGCCCAAGGCAGCCAGTTCTCTGGGGCATCCCCTCTCGTCCAGAAGAGAAACGGTGTGGCAGGTGGCTTTTTTGGTTGAGTTTGGTGACACTTTTGGGGGAGTGGAGGATGTGGTGCTCTGCCCGAAGTAGTGTTGATCGATGTCATCGTCCAGAATGGGAAGGGACTTGCTCCTGCAGTCTGAAAGATTTAGTTCTGAATAGACGGTGCTTGTTTCTGGGGCTGGCTGGCTTGTAGGATGGGCTTCCACAGATTTTGAAAAATTCCAGGAGAGACTGCATGGATCCTCATCCTTGGGGGTGCTGCAGTACTTCCTGTTATGTATTGAGCTCCTTAGGCTCCCTTTGCTGTTAAGAGACAGCTGAACTTCATCTTTAGGTCTGTGCTTCTCCAGCTCAGCATACATTATATGACCATGTAGGGCACTCTTGTCAGCTGGGGATCCTCGTTTTGGCACTGGAGGTGCTGCCTACATGTGTCAAAGTAAGTAAGTATATTCCATTCGTAAATCAGGAAATAACATGGAAAATCTGACTGGAGGAAAAGGCCTGAAAGAAAGTGAAGATTGGAGAACAAGGCAAAGTTTCTATTCACCTGCAGAAGAGGAGTTTTCTCAAGAGAGGCAGATGCTGCCAGTTTTCTGGGGCCTTTTGGGGGCAGCGGCGGGGGCCTCAACACTGCTTGGTCGTTCCGCTGGTCCCAGAAGCTCTTGACAGCCTGCACACTAATCCCCGATGTTTCTTTGTGGTTAGACTGGACCACATCGTAGAGGTCACTTTGGGAGGGCTGTGTGGACACACCACTGACTGTTAGGCACTGACAGGAAATGATCAACTGTGTCGATGGCAGGTGGCTGTTCCCTCACCTCACAGCAGGATGACGTCAGGTACTCTCCAAAGGGCTCGATGGGGCTGATCTTGTAATACTCTATAAGATCTACCAGGTTATCGTGGGGTTCGGTGTCACCTGAAACGATGAGCTGTCCGGCCTTGTTCTGGTTGATGACAAAGTGGCGACATCGGTCTCGTCCCCTGAAAGGAAATATGTCATATTTAAAAAGCGTCTATTTGTATTGAGTTGGGCTGAACTGAAATCCATCCATCTCCGATAACCACTTATCTAGGAGAGGATAACGGTTTCAGGAAGCACAGGACACATGGAGAGGAGCTAACAGGACAGGACGCCGCTCCATCACGGACCACACAGTATGGGCTATTTAGAGACACCTGTCTATCTAACCACATGATCTGGGGACAGCAGGAGGAAACTGGAGAACCCAGAGGAAACCTGTACAAATATGGGGAGGACACTTAAACTCCACACTCAAAGCCAGATACAAACCCGCAACCCTGAAGGACACAGTCCTACCCATTGGTACAAGCTGCTGCCCTGGAAAAAAACACTACCTTGTATATATAGGTGGCATGTAGTTCTAGGGTTGTGGGTTTGAATCCCATGGCCACCCAAGCTGTTGTAGCACTGCTGGACCCTTGAACAAGGCAATTAAACCCAACTGCTCCAGGTATGTTGGCTGAGCCTGTACTCAGGCCCCAAAACTTGTTATATACATGTGTCTGTGTTTCTCATGGGAAGTCAAATGGGATACATTACAATACATAATTTCCCCATGGGGATGAATAAAGCACTGCTACTTGATATATTTTGTAGGTATGTCGCAGCATAGTTTATTAAAAATTTCATAACTGGCTTTTACACATCTTTGTGTCATTTCTAATATTGCATATCATCACTTTCACACCCATCAACAGACATACAATTAAATTAACAAAGTGTGAACTCAAACACAAAAAAACCCCTTCGTATCTGACAGATTCATGCATGATAAGACTTCGTCAGATCAAGGACAGGCTTGGTAGCACTGAGCCACCTGTATAGGCTTAATGGACCTGTCTTATGGTGAGTTATCTTGGGCAGAAAGGAATGCTCACTTATAGGAAAGGATGTATCCAATGGCCTTGTCACTGAGTCGAATGAGAAAACAGCCCAGGTGTTTACCTCGCAGCCGATCTTCAGCATCCCTGTCCAAAAGCAGGAAGTCAACACACCATTAAAATCTGACAGTCAAATTTGATGAAAATGTACTTAGTCATGGTCTGTTTAAAAAATATTTAGTCTGTAAACATTTGTTTTCTGATATTTTTCTTCCGACATTTCTAGGTGCAAAATGAAAATGAATGACATACATATTACTAACATGAAACAATCACATCAAATTAGAACAACTGCATGAGAAATATTGTCTATATTTGAAGCTACTAATTTAACAGCCACAAACAGATTCCTTCAAATGAATCAGTCATAATTTCACAATTTCCAGTAATATCTGTATCCAATGCCTGCTGATGATGTCTCCCCCTTCCCCTGCTATTTACAACACCCTTCATGTCTTACTTTCTTGTGATGCACCCTTGGAACCATGCAGGGAAGCTGCCCTCTTGAAGGATGATTGGGGCCTGCGTCTCCCTGAACCACTTGAGTGCCTGGTTGCTCATGGTGCTCTCTAAAACCTCTGCCGGAATGTTCTCCCCTGGTAGCTGGGGCTCCATCCTCATCCGTCCCTGGTCAAGGACTGAAAGCGACAAAGAGCCCATCAGCATGGTCCAAAGGCCATTATTTCACAGGCCGGCTAGCTGTTTTGCCTATTTTCCATGTGACGTCACCCAGTGCACATGGACGGCTGAATGGTGCCATTGTTTCAGTTTATCCTCCCTGGCATCACCTTTACCTCAGCCGTCCATCCTGTACGCCTAGATTTTACTATCACTGTTCCTACTTGTACTTCATGATATGAGAACTGTACTGCATGTAAATCTAAGGCTATTTAAATGATCTCATCATAAAGGGAATCATAACAGTCTATTTAGAGCAAGTAAAGTAATATTCTACATACTAAAAATAAATTATCAGATGAACCAAACAGTCTGTATAAAGTTTTGTCAAACTACTAGTTGCTCTCATCCAGCTAAATGGCCTTAAATTTAGTCCCTTCAAACTGCATCATCAAAACTGAAGAGGAGAGAGCATTGTGGTTAAAGCAACAGACTTGTAACCAAACATTTGAAACAATATACTGCTATAGTATGTTTAAGCATGGCCCTTAACTGATTTGTTTACATCCCCAAATCAGAAAAAGTTGGGATGGTATGGAAAATGCAGATTAAAAAAATTTAGCGATTCTTAAATTTACGTTGACTTTTATTTCATTGCAGACAGTATGCACCCAAGATATTTCATGTTTTGCCTTGTCAACTTCATTTCATTTGTTAATATACATCCATTCCTGCATTTCAGGCCTGCAACACATTCCAAAAAAAGTTGGGACAGTAAAGCATTTACTGCTTTGTAATGTTGCCATTCCTTCTCACAACACTTAAAAGATGTTTTGGCACTGAGGATACCAAGCGATGAAATGTTTCTAAAATGAAATAAAAGTCAAAGTAAATTTCAGAATCACTGCATTATTTTTATTTGCATTTTCCATTCTGTCCCAACTTTTTCTGATTTGGAGTTGTACAATAACTGTATTTGTGGAGGAGTTTTATGACCTCAGTGTATTTCAATAAACAATCTCTCCTATCTTGTTTTTGCATGTAAAAACAGGCTTTATAGACAAAACAGCATGCATATGATAAAGTTATATATATATAAGCAGGCATATGATAAAGTTATATATATATAAGCATGCATATGATAAAGTTATATATATATAAGCATGCATATGATAAAGTTACATATATATATAAAGCTTTATTTCACTTTGTCATGTTTCTACTGCTGTGTCAGGGCAGGGTGAAAGCCTATCTCAGGATGCTGGGTTGTGTGGGATCACCATTTAGAGACTCCAGACTGTCTAAACCACTTGTCTCTGAGGAAACCTACTTGAGGAAACACGTGAAACAGGAGTTGATCCATGCAAACAGGGGGAGAAGATGCAAATGGAACACAAAGAGCTGGGCAGGAAGTAAGGTGGCAATGCTATTTGCTGGGCCAGCACTATAAACAATGACAGTTTTTAATTAAATAAAAGGGAAGATGTCTTCTAAGCAGAAGTTGGTAGCATGCTATGTATTTGGAGCCAGCTGACTCTTCAGCAAGGTCTTTGCAATGAAAGTAAATGTTTTAGTTTGCTATTTCTCAGACTTCTATGAGACTGAGTGTCTCCAAGGAGAAACTGATTATGAGTTGTTCCTGTCATATTGGAATAGTATATAACAATATTTTTAGTTCTTTCACTATAAATTTATAAATTGCAATTCATTATTCCTTGTTTCCTGCTAATTTGGTTCAAATGGCCAGAAGTAGTCAGTTTTTAATTCACATGTGGGAAACCATTACTGTATTTTCCTAACAAATCTGAATATTTCAGTTTACTACTTGTGTATTATAAAATAAATCCAGACCCTGGTTGCTCACTTTATCTCCCTGCCTGTACACCTTTTTCCTGGCTGCAATTCATCCCAAAACTGTGGGTTGTGTTAGTTATGATTACAGAAATTCTTTATTTCTGCTTCTGGCTGTGGAGCGAGGAAACGTGATGAGGCATCACCGAGGCGAGCATCATCACCCTTCCCAGAAATGTCAATATTCAGTAATTCAATTTCACAGCCTTTTCAAAATTGGACACCAGTTTTCTTCAGCAACCTGCCATTATTAATACCATGTCTATTTTGTCATTTTGTTTGCCCATTTCAACTGAGACTCCTGGTGGTGAAAGTCAGATTTATTTAGCATATCTGTTTCTAAGCATTTCTTGCTTTTTAGACTGAGAAGTTGATTGTCAAGTTTCTGTGTTCAAACTTAGTAGACGTGAAACCTCAATAAGCCATTTGTAATGCAGGCATTTTGGGATCCACATCATAAAATAATAATAAAGATTATGCTGGTGTGATTTTCTGAAAATGCAAAAGACACTTGGAATGGCAAGTGTAAACCTTGAAAACATACTGATTTCAAAACATATTTATGAATGACAATGATCGATCTATCTATCTATTTGGGGCACAAGTGTTTGGAGGATGTTTTCCGTTACATAAGTGGCACACCTGACAAACACAAAAACTGAATTTAGCATAAATTTGAAAAAATTAAAAATCTCCTAGACTTCAAGTACAGATTGAGTGCATCTGAAGTTAGGATTTCTGTTAATTATTTCAAAACGATGAGTAATCAGCTATAAAGCTAGTCTATCTAATACCTAACAAATGAAGATGAATTAGTCGTGCTAAACTAAATAAAGGACTACCAAGAACAGCAGAAAACCTTTAAGCAGATTTTTCTATCACCATCTTTGCAGGCCTTCTCCTACAATCAATTAATGGTATTACCGCCCCCTAGCGATGTTTCGCCATTTTTGCTTGGTAGACGCCCTTTTTCAGTGCTACGAGTACCGAACTGGAAAGCGACATTCATTTTGTAGCAATAGAAAAGACACATCTGCATAATGTTATACTCTTTCCTTTAATAACTGTATGCCGACATGGCAGTGTTAAATTAACAGATCAAACCTACGTTTTAGTTGTGTCGATATCTCAAAAATACACATGTGGCTTAGTATAACTATTTAAAAGAGCCCAATCATTGTCAAAAATAAGAACAGAAGTATATAGATTACACGATTAGAATGCATTATTATGTGTTATAGAAAGTAAAATTATAAAGCCGTCAATTATACCGGCGAGCTGTTTGTAAACTACATTTCCCACAATTCCTGGCGTCATCAACGAGTGACCAGTCATGCGGATGGGAAAGGAGACAGTGTAGTCGCAGAGGAAGAAAAAGTTTGCGAAAAATGCATGGAGGGAACGGGCAAGAAGAAAATTGTCCACGGAACTCCAGGATTCCGGTCACAAAATCTGTGGAAGTGTCTGATTTTGAGGGCACGAAGGAGCAAAGCCCGAAATTATGCGGTTACCTAAATAAACTTACAGGCAAAGGGCCACTCAGGGGCTTCAAGCCGTTGTGGTTCGTCTACGATGCCCGAAAATGCTATTTGTATTACTTCAAGTCCCCTCAAGACGCGCTGCCCCTGGGCCATATCGACATAGGCGATGCCTGTTTGAGGTACGATGTTGAAGGCGAAGAAGGCCAGTTTGAGATCCTCACGGCGGGAAAGCAGGTTCTGCTCAAGGTAACATCTGTCAGAGCCGCCCCAGCCGAGAACCTGCGTCTCTGTCTTCTCTTTGGCGACCTGGTCGGTTTTAAGCAATAAGTAGCCATGATGCTGTCTACGTCATGTGTAGGTGACATAAAATTTGGTGACTGATAATGCATTGATATTGATCACACTGTGTTAAGGTATGTGTTAGGAACATAAACGTCACTTAGATGCCGTTGTACCCCGTATCTCTAATCGTTTCGTTTTCGTGTTGTTTTCATCTGTTCTGTTACTGTTGTTGTTATAATAATAATAATAATAATAATAATAGTTGTCAACACTAATAAGAACATGGATAACATTGTCGTTGGGCGTCATCGAGGTCCTGTTTCAAAGGTAACGCGAGTTCATATACAGGGTGAACATGCAGTTTTGGGAAGTGATCCTCTACCTGGCTAACCCCCCATCAACTCTACTGGAAATTCTCCTTTTTTTATTTCCCTTTTCTTCAGGGCACCGCCAAAGTCAACACGCCAGTGTCAGAGTTATTCTCAGAGCAGAAATGGTCTGACAGCTGCCTAGCTTTCAGTCTGAAACGCTTGTTTACTTCGGTACAATCCAGGCAGTACAGCTGTGGTTTCCTTCCTCTGTTAACTCGAAGATCTCCAAGAATAATTAAAAAAAAAAAAAAAAAAAAAAAGGAACATCTGCAGAGCGTGTCACTGTCGGCAATGTTTCCGTAATTTTTGTTAGAACTCATAAAAAGTGAAAGCAGACCTTGGTAGTCAAGGTTTCATCTGTTCAGGTTATTTATTCCCTAATGCTCACTGCCAGAAGTCTTCATCGTGGTTTGAAGGGGAGGTGGGGGCTGCATTTCACTTACCCACATGACATTTAAGGTATAGACAGTGGGAATGCACGAGGGTCCCAGCACTGTAAGGCAGATAATGTTAGGTCATCTCTATGGTCTGTGATGAAAGCTATTTCTTGTACATTTAATGCATGCAAAGAAACTGTTAATATAGAAAGTCCTTCTGTCATAATGGGGTCTTTCTTAACCCAAGATTGATGGCAGGACCCAAATTTAACTAGTGGCGATCTCTTTTGATATCAGTCTGATATGTAGGTTTATTAACAGTGAATTGACAGTATGTGGCATAACAGAATAGTCCAGTGCAACAGAAATAGGATATTAATGAGTTTACAAACTCATTATTGTGAATTTGAGCACCTGTACCTAGGGTTGCATTTATGCGGTGCAGGCCTCTTTATTTTTGGAACTATATTCTTAAATTGTGATTTAAATCACTGCCTAGCAGGATACTGAAGTATCATTATTATTGTTATCAATCTGAATGGTTAGTCATGAATATTTGAAGATCACCAGCTCCATATTTCCTCTGTACGGTGAGAGCACACCCAGTGTTTGGGGGTTAATGAGCTGACCTTCCTGCTACCTCTGGGTGAGGCGAGGAATCAGTGTTGCAGTTGATCTCGACTTTGCACGGATGGGGTTAACACTGCTCTTCACACGGGCAGCACTCAGCCATCGAAACTTCAGTCCCTATGTGAAACGGGCAGAGAAGTGTGAAAGTGCCGGGGTAGGTTGGGTCAGCTGACCGGCTCCCCCCACCACTTCCCCTGTGATCATTCCACCGCATAAGGTTGAGCTGTGGTTACTCTTGCCTCCAGCAAACGCTGACTGACCCGGCGGTGCTCGGCTTGAGGGGTTTCCCTCCGCCTCGGTCACGTGTAGCATCTGACCGGTCCGCTTGTGTGTGGTCCCGCCCCACAGGCACCCAATCAGCAGATGATGCGCTACTGGCTGCACCAGCTACAGCAGAAGCGCTGGGAGTTCTGTAACTCGCGTGGATCTGCCAGCCGCGACAGCTGGTGCTCCCCCACCCTGCCCCAGACGCACACTGGCCTGGTGGCCGGCGACACAGGTACTGCTGCAGGTACCGATGCCGCCATGTTGGCTTTAGTGGGCTGTTGGGAAATCTTGGAAGTCCTCATCGATACACGTGTGCATGCACGTGTGTGTGTGTGTGTGTGTGTGTGTGTGTGTGTACACAGACCTGCAGGTGTCCTGTGTTAACAGTTTTTCAGTGAGGCCCTGCTAATGATTGTTGCTGACACATGATGTGATCAAACTGGCAAACCAGCTTCTGTCACAGTTTTCACTTTTATGCGGCCGTTCTGTTTGAAATCAGCGAACGTTTTCATTGGTTTTAAAATAGGACATGCAAATGGTACTCATTTTTTGGGTCCCTACTTCAGCCATTTTGAAAATTTAGCTGGAATCCAGATGTTCTGTCTGCTGTTTAGTTTTCTTTCCCCCCCCCAATTTGCCTTGCAGAAATTTTAGCCGGTCTGGTCCACAGCTTGTATCAAAACTTTCTGGGGCACTGGCCGTGCTTAACCCTAAACCTATCAGCCATTAACATAAAAGAAAGGCCAATCTCCTGTGAGGAATCTTTGTATTTTCCACCAAGAAAGAGCCGCAGCCTCACCATGCCTGTCTCTACTTCCCTATTCCATCTTGACTCCACAGGCGTATGGAGTGTTGCTCTCCTGGCTCGTGGCCGGCGGGGGTCCATCCTCGGCAACACGCCTGATTTTACTCTCTCCTTGGGGTTACAGATGGCTTTCCACTGGAGATGCCGAGCGAGAGCATGGAGCAGGTGCGCAGCGATTTCACCGTGGACGCCGGCGTGGAGGATTTGGCCGGGGTGTCGTCCACTCGCAGCTCAGCCCCTCACTTCTCACTCAGACACTGGGGCTCTGAGCTTAGGTAGGACCTCGATGCCCCGGTCTGCAGGGAATCATAGGAGAGGGCTCAGAAGCGTGCCTCGGCCTGCACTTTTTTGGTGTGTTCTGGCCTGGTGTCTATCTGCTAAACACGACTCCTGGGTCCCTCCATGAGACGGAGGATGTTCTTCCTCAGCACCATCCACCAAACACCTCTCTCAGGGGTACGAGGAGCACTACTCTCCACTTTCTATGTCACCTGCATAAATGATACGTCACCGAGCCCAAGGTTTCCCTTGGCATGGAGACGTGAGGGAATTTTATTGTGCTGAGGTTATGCTTGCAGACACTCCACATCTGGAAGGGTTTAAAATATCTGCTGCGTTACATACACAGCTACATAATGCTGCTCAAGTCCAAATCTTTGATGGTAATGTGGGGAAAAATGTTCAAGGCAGTAGGTTGGAGGAAACTTCCCCATTAGTCTTTTAATTTTCATCCAGCTGAATGATTAATGAAATGATGTTAGGAAGGTCACCGTCTCTTATGGACGCACTGTAGATTCGGGACAATCTGTGTGTGTGGCGTGTCTGTCAATCATAAGTGTTGTCTTGGGAGAACAGTACTTTACCTGTATGTTATGGTATTTGTTTTTTTGTTTAGCCTGAAATGTTGACTAGTTGTGTTTCCACATATACAAGTACATTACCTGCAGAAGGACAATTGCCTCAACTCACTAATAAAAGACATCGAACCTACAGCTGGGTCATAGATCTCCTGCCATGTTTGCATTGAAGTGATCGTGTGTTTAGGTTTGCTGCCTCTTTGGAATTGCAGAAAATAAACAACCATTTTTCTATCCTTCTAGTTAATTTTTATTGCTGTTTTATTCATTTTCTAAGAAAGCGATTGCTCCTAACCCTTCTTGTTATCCTCCTGTCCTCGTCCCTCTGTACATCACCAGGAACTCCATGTCCCAGCTACGTCAGGGCTGGGGCAGCGACAGTAGGCGCAGTATCTTTTACACAGGCTCTACGGAAGATTGGGAGATGATTGATCCCCCCGTCAAGGACTTGCAGGAAGCGATGGCCACACAGGAGATCTCTAAGAAGGCCCACGCAGACTCCCATAGACGTGAGAGCCTTCTCTCATTAATGGGCTTGTCGGGGGGAGGGGGTGTCATAACCATTGTCTGACCCTGACCTGGCTGGGGTGCTCCGGCTCCTGCTGAGGAACAATGTTTCATCTTTGAATCTCAGTTACCCAACTAAGAAAGTTGTTTTCTCTCACTGGAACTCTGTTCGAAGCCTTGAGATAAAAAAATGTGAGTGTTGTAGTTTAATCCTCAATGCTTGGAGGCTTCATGGGCCTACTTATTTCATGTTCCCTGATATGTGCTGAAACATCCAGGGGGCTCCTTTCCATTAGGCCCTAGTGCATCTTTTCATGGTGCTTTTGGGAAACCGTCATGTTGAACTCCAAACCCAAGCTCTGGTTGGTTCCCTCCAGATTCCACCGGCTCTGTCTTCACATTCGACTTCGGGAAGGCCTCGTCGCGCTCCAAGAGACCCTTCCTGAAGGACATGATGGGCTCTGGGAAGCCTAGCCGCAGCTCCGAGAGCCCCCAGGCAGACTGCAATGGTAGCAAAGCCTCCGAGATGCAACTTCGTCTGCAGAGCCAGCAGGAGGATCTAAACCGGGTCAGAGAGGAGCTGGCCAGCCAGAAGGTACGGTAGTCAGCCCAGTTGGTCAGTGTATGCTGATCCATTTGGGTAGAGCTGGCTGAAGGTGGTTGCTGCCTGGTGTAAATGAACTTACTCTGTGTCTGGTTTTCAGTTGGTAGGGGTTTCCTTTTACATCTGCTTCAGTGTGTGAATGATTAGTCATTTTTAATTTCCTTTAATTCTGGGGAGGGGGGCATGGTAACAGCAGGTCAGTTTTTCCTGAGTTTCTGGGTGACGGTTTCATTGCAGTTCTTTCCCTCGGTGTTGTGCACCCACAGCGCTTATTGTTCTCACAAACCATCCTGCCTCTTCTACTGCTGTGGTTTTCTACTGAATCTTCCACATACATCTGAGCGAAGTGGTAGTTGTAGACTCTGGTTCAGATTTACTTTTTTAATTTTAATTTCTGAGTATAATCATGCAGAACATTTGTGCTGACAGGCAAGTGTGTCACATGAAATGAAGGTCCTGGTTTCGGAGTTCCTCTTTACGTCTACAGGTTTTCATCTTGTGACTGTCTGCTGTTAAAAAGTTTCCCTGTGGTTTGCCCAGCTGTGTTTGAAGTCATTTCACAGTCTTTGAAAACTCAGCGACAGATATTCATGACTGTGCCTTGAGATAATGGACAACTCTGTGTATTTGTGTGGGTGCATGTATACATTCAGCCCATCCTGTTTCTCTGACCTGCGTGACATTTTCACGAATACGAACTCCAGGTAATGGCATGGCAGGCTTTAGCGTCACTGTGGAACAGGGAGGTCTCTCCAATGGCTAATTCTAGTTTATTAAAAGCATTTTCTTTGGGATTCTGTTACATACATTCAGTCTTCAAACACTGCCACCTTAGTATTCCAGCTATTAGCATTGCCCATGGCACCCAGCTGTACACTCTGTATTCTTCTCTAGAGTGCCCCCTTGTGAATCCAGTCCCTATCACTTCACAGCATAGGTCATGTGCTGTCATACAGAATGAATGTCTCACTTCTAGCAAACCTGTGACAGGTCCTTGAGAGATGCAGCTCTGGCATCTGCCCAAGAAATTCAGGCTGACTTCAGTTTTCCATCCCAAGTGGAACATGTGATCTCTGACTCGAGGCCTGTTAAAGACGTAATGCAGGCCAGAAGCTCAAGCTGGTATTAAGAGTAGAGTCCTCGCTTCATTTTTTATTTTGCTGTTTTATCACATTGCACAAGGTTAAAGGGACCGCAAAGTTAACTTAAATCAACTTCCTTTGATGAATTTATTTTAATTAAAGATGAGTCTGATAAACACATAACAGCTGTGCTCCAGAGAGCACTCCTTGTTGGCCGGCAGGACTAAGCTCTGTTTTTCTGGGGTTCTAATTTTCCATTCGACACCCTGTGGGATAATTACTTAATTTAATACACACCAGATGACAAATTAGCTGCACTCGATGACAGTCATTCGTAAGTTGAAAGCTTACACCGTTATAACATCTGCTTCAAAAATGTAACACCTGTAGGTTGATAGTGTGATAGTTGAGAGGGGTGGTTAATTAGTGACGGCTATGTTCTAACAACTGATGTAATGGTGGTATTTTAGTACCTGACATGTGGTAATTGTGCATGGGTTCGTCTGCATGACAATGTGAGCTTTCAAATTGACCATCAGTGAGTTTCTACTGTTCCTTAGTGTTTTTGAGTCCAGTTCAAGTCTCTGGGAGCTGAAGCAATGTTCTACACTATTTAATGCCTCTTTAAGCAGCTGGCTTGATTTGCTGCCAGTTCTCCATATCTAATAAGCACCTCTAGGATGTTTAGTTGGGCCACTGGCATTTAACAGTGTAAGTGGGGCTTTGGCTACTTAAGTCATTTCCACTGACAGTGCCACTACAATAGATAACGGAAGCCATTCACTTCTCTTTTATGCTTGTTTTGTTTGTAAAACTGATCTATACGGCTTTGTATGTTGATGCCGGGGCCATTTATTCACCAGCAGATGGCAGTATGGTTTAAAATGACTCGAGGGGACTCTATTTCATGCAGTCCAGGTGTCCAGTTTGGAGGCGAGTGCAGTGCTGACCATGCCGGCCTTTCCCATCATCTAGGAGCTGGTCAGGCTCCTGCAGCAGACCCTGAGGAGTGCACAGTGTGAACGGCCCGTGGCAGCCGCTTCCGGGGGTCCGCAGGGCCAGGCGGCACTTCTGCAGGAGAAGAACAGCCAGATCAAGGGCCTCTGTGGCCACATGGAGAAGCTGGCCCTGGAGAAGGAGAGCTTGCAGCTGGAGCTGAAGTGCCTCAAGAAGAAGGTGGGGGAGATGAATGAGCAGCTGGGGATGCTAATGGAAACCATCCAGGCCAAGGATGAGGTCATCATCAGGCTGTCTCAGCAAGGCTGTGCCACCGCCGGTGGTACGTGTAACTCTCCAGAATGTGGCTCGCCCTCCTCCACCTCCAAGGAGCTGCAGGAGCTGGACAACCTGAAGGTAGGGCTAAAATGGAGTGGTCATTCTGGAAGTAGGGAAACGGGACAGTCTGAAGTGCCCAGCTGAACCCCACACATCCACATTTAACATCCTTTACAGGACAGTTAATTTGTGCTTTTCACAGCTGCTGCCTGCACATAGATTGCTTTTTATCATTTCTAAGCTGATTTTGCACAAATTTGCCATAAATGTTCCTGCAGGGTCTTATCTGTTCTGTTCTGCTTGAGGTGCTGCTCAGTAGGTCACTGTTTGACATTGAGGCCTCACCCATAAGTGAGGCTCATTAATCACCTCTGATGGCTGCAGACATTCAGCAATGAAAGGAACGCTGCTGGCTGTTGAACTGAGCCTTGTGTGGTCATACAAAAGTAGCATAATTTAAAATCCTAAGCTGAGCATTGAGATTGGGTGGTATATCCTTGTCATGGTCTCGCTGCTTACTCTTAGCTCGATGCGAAAGTACCAGCCAGTTAAGTTGAGAGAGCCACATAAGCTCACACTGTATTTGCAAATTCTGTATTCAAGCAATGACATCTTGCAATGCTTTTTAACGTCATCCCAGTTGGTGTATTACTGAGTAGACAGCTTTCACATTTCACTTTATTTTAATTATAGATGCATTAACTTTGAAATAAGGAATAAAGCATTTACTCTGCAAAAATAGATACACAACTAACTTTGTATTTTATTAGCAAACCCATGCAAATACCCTTCCACCCCAAAGTGCATTAAAAGTACCAGTATAAACCCATATCCACTTAATCAGTGAGCGTAAATGTTAGTCTTATTTACATGCCATAGCAGTATCGTTATGTCTGTTTCTTTGAATGAAGCAATGACAAACCTCGAATGTATGGTGGCCCTCTACTGCACGACTTGAACTAATCTCACATCACAAAAACATTTACAACAAATAATATTTCCACACGACACCACTGCGTTAACAGAAACGCACTGCAATGTCTAACAGTGCTTTTGGCCACAGGGGGCAGTATACATAGGGAGTAATTTAATAATCTAGTCGATTTTGTAGTGGATAGTATTGGAATGCTGTTGTGTTTTAGGCAGATGTTTTTGCATTGTACACTCTTGGGCCACCATACAAATGCATCTGTGTGCAGTGTCATTAATTTCATAGATAAGTGTTGTTCACAGGACGATCAAGTTTGTACATGTACTTCTGGTATGCGGCATGTCTTCCTGTGTTTACGGCAAGAAAATTCTTATCCCAACCCTAGGATAGCCTCCTGGCCTATAAAACCCAGAACAAGTTTCTGAACAAAGAGATTCTAGAGCTGACAGTCCTGCGTAGGAATGCAGAGAGCAGAGAGAAGGCACTGGAAGCCAAGGTAATGTTGACAGAAAAGTATGTGTTTGTGTGTGTGTGTGTGTGTGCGCACACGCTCAGTACAGGGTAAATAAGCCGTGTCGCATAGTATAATGAGTGTCAAACATGAGTAACCCACTAATCATTTTATCAAACCTTAAACTAACATTACAGACTGGTCTGGCCATTTCATAACAAAAGTACATTTCTTATAACATGGTGCAGGCGAGGAGTTAGTTTGTCCTGTGGATACTGTTAACTGTGCCCGTCAGTGTTTGACTGATGCCTGGCAGTAGGCCGGTTTCTGCTGCTTCTTTTTAATTGTATCTGGCCCGTTTGCACCAGTACACATCTTTGGAGGCCAAACTGTGCCAGGTGGAGAGCAAGTACCTGGTGCTGCTGCAGGAGGTGAAGAGCCCAGTGTGCTCTTCGTCTGAGGAGAACCCAGCACAAGAGGTCATCTCCAGGCTGCTGGAAGATGCCCTTCAGGTGGACAATGCAGACCAACAAGAGCACCCTATTTTTAAGCCACACCCCGTCAGGTACCGGCCAGCCCAGCTAGTTCCAGCACCCACCACATCCTTTTCCACAAGGGCCGCATTTTTCCCAAGTTTTGTAGAACCAATTATTCTTATTCCAGAGTATTCTGAGAATATTTTCCCTTTTTTTTTTTTTTTTAAACAAAAGATGTAGATCCAAAGAGGCAGTGAATATGTTCTGTATGTTGTGATTCTTGGGGTTGTTTGTTGTTGTTGCTGTTTTCGTGCCTGTGTAGCATGAAGCCTGGCTTTTCCTGTCCTGCAGTGAGTATGATGTGTATGGTTTTAAAACGGTACCTGAGGATGACGAGGAAGAGATGCTGGTGGCCAAGGTCAGGGCCCTCGACCTCAAGAAGCTGTCTCTGGGAGAACAGGAGATGTCTGTCGGTGTGAAGTGGGACAACTATTTTGCGGGGATGATGAACAGGGATATGGTACGGTCGCCGGAGCTGAAGGCCCTGGTGCGCTGTGGGGTGCCACATGAGCATCGCTCCAAGGTGTGGCGCTGGTGCGTGGGCTTCCACGTCCGGAAGCTCCGCGAGGGTCAGACGCAGAACTACTTCGAGAGCCAGCTGCGCATGGCGCTGGAGAAGCCGAACCCAGCATCCAAGCAGATTGAGCTGGACCTGTTACGGACACTGCCCAACAACAAGCACTACGCCTCCCCCACTGCCGAGGGCATCCAGAAGCTCAGAAATGTGCTGCTGGCTTTCTCCTGGAGGAACCCTGTCATCGGCTACTGCCAGGGCCTCAACAGGTCAGGCGGATTGGACCAACCACCCCCTAGAGTTACGCCATTATCCCACAGGTGGATCTAACAAACGAATCTCATGACTGTCTTTTAGATTGGCAGCGATTGCCCTCCTGTACCTGGACCAGGAAGACGCTTTCTGGTGCCTCATTGCCATTGTAGAGGTATTCATGCCCCAGGACTATTACACAAAGACGCTGCTGGGTTCACAGGTAACCGTGCCGTCTGCCACACAGCTGCTTTAAGTGCTGTTTGAACTCAAGTCGTAATTGTTTAATTAAATAAAGCTGTGGTTCTAAGGCTCCCCCCAGCCAGTCCACATTATGTTCCCCCACCTACATACCTGAACTTGTTATTTGTTGATAGTGTCCTTGATTACCTGGCTTAGGTCTGCAAATGGTGGATTAGAGCAAAAACCTAGACTGGCCGGGGGGGGCTGAATACTGGGTTGAGAACCACTGAACTAAAGGAACAGTTGTCCTGGCATGCATGCTGTTCAGGAGCTGACGTTACTCATCACAGTAGAGGAGGCGAACTCTACTGTCAGCTGACTCTCCATCTCCACTAACAGATCATAGCTTACAGATCTCTTAATGTTTGTTGTTCATGTTGCTTTTTGTTTAAAATTAGATTCCAGTCAGCCTTGTGTGAGGAACACGACTGAGCTGTTGCTGCCGTTTCTGTAGGTCGACCAGCGGGTTTTTAAGGACTTGATGAATGAGAAGCTCCCTCGCCTTCACGCTCACTTTGAGGCCTATAAGGTGGATTTCTCCCTCATCACCTTCAACTGGTTCCTCGTGGTGTTTGTGGATAGCGTGGTCAGCGACATTCTGTTCAAGATCTGGGACGCGTTTTTGTACGAGGGGCCAAAGGTACAACAATCCCAATATATTTCTGTTTTTTGTTGGCTGTCCATTTCAGCCGCCTGCATAGGAACGGACATTACGGTGGCCAGGGATCAATGGCAAATTCATGTTTTTCCAGTGACTCCTAACCTGACCGACTGACCGTGAAATTCATCGGCTAGGGCAACACTAACTGCTCTTCCGTCTCTCACCTCAGATCATATTCCGCTTTGCCCTCGCCCTCTTCAAGTACAAGGAAGATGAATTCCTCAAACTGGAGGATTCCATGGCCATTTTCAAGTACCTGCGCCATTTCACACGCACAATCCTGGACGCCAGGTAGAGTTGTGCTGTTTTTGGTTGGTTGTTCTTTAGCTCCCGTCTGTAGTATGGATGTTTAACAGCCTTAACTAATATCTGAAAGAACTCAACAAAGAATTTGCATGTTCCAGTACTGCTTTGTAATGGTGGCCTTTGTTATTTAAACTTTCATTAATTTTTTTCCAAGTGGAACATATGATATGAGTAATAAAATGCAAAATATTTGTACCATTGCTGGAGTTGATATTCTGGATTTTTTTCCAGTGTTGCTGTTGGATAAAGGCTTGGAACTTGTTAGCTGAAATTAACTTGTGCAAAATCAGATCCTTCAGATATTTGGGTCTGATTTTACAGTTATCATTAATGTTTGTTTTTTTTTGTTTTTTGTTTTTTTTCCCCCTCCTCCTTCTGACTTTTTCCTAAAGGTCTTGGAGATGAAGTTAAATGTTGGCTTTGTAAACTTGTGATGCCAAGATACTGGCCTGCTTTTGAAATTTTCAGCCTGGAAGTGCCTGGCTGAGGAGTGGCTCGCTCTTAATTAACTTGATAATTATTCTAGGTGTGGGATCTTTTGGGGACTTTTGGTGTTCAGAATTCACCCGTGTTGGTTTTTGACAAGTCCTGCAGCCTCAGCTTTTAAATTTGAATGCCTTGTGTTTCTACAGGAAGCTTATGAACATGGCCTTTGTGGATATGAACCCCTTCCCACTGAGGCAGATCCAGAACCGACGCGCATTCCACTTGGAGAAAGTGCGTCTGGAGCTGACGGAGCTGGAGGCCATCCGGCAGACTTTCCTGCGTGAGAGAGAGACCACGCCTGACGGGAGGACTATGATTAGTGATGATGAGGAAGACAATTAAGAATTGACCAGAGGGCACCGGCCGGTCTGACTGACCAGTCCTGTTCTCACATTTGTATCTGTCAAAACTTGTGCTCCATGTTCAAATGCTGGAGCTCTCCAAGACATCTTAGATTCAGGCAAAATCAGAGCTGTGTCCTTGTCATGGTATTACATTTTTCTAAATATTACGGGCACCTGCATTGACCAGATTAATTCTATATTTTTGTACATCAGAAAGAATATCATATTGAAAAGGAAATTGATTTCAGGCTGTGCATCTGTAGTGTTTTTTTAAAAAAAAAAAAAAGATAATTACATGCTTGTGTTGATATTCTATTCAGGCACAGGATTACTAAGACACAGAGACATAAAGACCCTACATATCTTCACAGCCCTGAGCTCCATGTTCTTATTTCCTGTCTGGAAGTGGGGTTACCATCGCTAGGATGAGTGACTCCATAAACAAATTAGGTCTTGTAGATAGTTATATTCTTTTAGTAAATGAACAATTCTCAGGATTAGGCTTATTTACAATCCCATTTTTTCTGGCATCTTTCATTTTATGATCTCGGGATGTTTTTAAATCTTTTATGCACCCTCTTCATTACCTTTTTCTTCTTTTCCTAACTGTGTAAATATGCTTTTCTGTCCTGTGACTGCAGTCTAGCCTGCCTGTTTCCGGTCAAGGCTTCCTAGTCATCCTTTTGTTTTTTTTTTTTCTTTTCATCAGTCACACCCTAATGTCAGACAAATTCCATTTTGGCTGACTGACTCTGAAATTCCAAAGGTGTAATTTAGGCAGTGCTGTGTCAGTCCTGTCTTAACTGTTCCATGCAGGTTTGATGACAGTCGAATTAGTAATTTCATTAAAGTAATCTTTTTCGGGATGTGAATCTGACGGACTCGTTTTTGAGGTACAGCATGTCTTGTTTCACTTCTAGGTTCTCTCAGTATGTTTTATGACAGTATTTGCTTAGATCACATTTGATCTTTCCTATAATGAAGTACATTCCCTCTACTTTCATATATGTCTGATGGGTATTAGTAGGACTTCATTTTTATACACACCCCACTGTGTCCCTCATATGTAGGGTCAGTTCATATATTGTGTGGTAATTTGTCATATTGATATTGCCCATACAATTCTAATTAGTACGCACTTAGTATTGTACTGTCACTTGTTGATACAGATGTAGGATGATAGCATCATTTTAGAATAAGCCATCAAATGTAATTGGGTTAAAAAACACTGTGAATTTTTTGTTTGTTTTGAGAGCAGGTCTCTCTAGCTGCCATAAATCTTTATTCTTTGGTTAATCGTATTTCTTTTTCAGGTATTTGTTTCTGTCCAGTGTTATTTTTTTACACAATTGCATTCCACTTTGTCAGAAATTATGCAAAAACATGAATTGCTAATGGCAAGCTGGCATTTTTTTTTTTTAAAATGAAAATATTTCAGAAAAAATCCCATGCAGTGTGCGTAAAAATAACATTTCATATTTTAAATGGTTCAATACGTTTTCATTTTTGCATGGCATTAGTGCAGTGCCACACTGTATTCTGATTTGCGGTTATCAAAGCTTGGCACCTTAGGAAATAGGCACTTTTGTACAATAAACACATTTTTACTAAGTGGTTTTGTGGAGTGATGTTCATTTAGCATTCTGGACAAGTTTACATGCTGTAAAGTATTATCACATTATAAGCACACCCAAAAACTGTTTTTGTATCAATAGCATTACTATTCAATAAATAAATAAATGTACTCCCCTTCTGTGTTCGGTCTTCCTTAGAGTATTACATGAATTTGCATATGTACAGGGTTTGACTGTTTTAATTTATTTGAAAGCAGTTTCAGCTGTGATAATTGCATTAATATATTAAGCCATTTTTTATAAATAACATAACTGGAGTTGAAGCCTTGAGGAAAAGGCCTGTGCTGCAGCTTAAGCCCCAGCCACCCTGGAAAAAGACGAAACCCGTGGTGCTCGGCCTCGTCGGATGGCTGTGTAGCCACTGATTCATCTTGCCAAGACTAGTCGAAAGCAGTTTTAATGCGACATAATCTGTGTGGAAGAGGCCTTTAATATACTGTATATTTTTATACAACGAAAGTCATGAACGGTATTTCCAAGTTGTATTGTAACATCACACTCTCAATGAACTGAACTGCTACTTTATTAGGAGAACGCGTAGCTTGGTTGTTTGATTGTGCGTAGTTGAGACTAGTGATGAATCAAATGAGGCTTCACACCCATGTTTAAAGCCAACATTGATGGGCAGTTCAGGATACTCTCACCCATCACGAGTTTTGAAGCCTCATTTGTCCCGTTACTACTTGAGACCATGCAAAGGGAAGTTTGTGCTGTTTCTCAGCTTGGCTCCCTCAACGCCACAGATGATGCAGCCACACCAAAGTACAAAATTTCATATGGAAAGTTTAAATGCAGAGAAAAATAAATGAGGAAGTAACAAAAAAACTGCGTATTTTTTTAATTGAAACAGTTTAACTCATTTAGATGACATCTTTTTAGAATAATTATGCAAATTGAATACAGTGTGATTTGTATTGGATCCTGTTTTCCCTCAAAAGAATGCATATATTTTTAGGTGTTTGTTTTTATACCTCCTGTAGATGGCAGTAGTGCCACGCCAAAGTAAAAATTAAATCGATACAGTACATTAAGAAGACTTTTGACTTTATTGCCTTAAACCCTGTACTCTATCGGATAGGTTTCAGGCACCATGCGACCTTGCCCGGGATAGGAGCTTCGAAAAATGGATGGATGGACGAATGGATGGATACTCTGCAAACAATTTTCATGAGAAGAGAAGTTCTCTTTAGAATGAAAAAAGGTATTTTTAAGCAAACCAGACAAATTAATAGCTAAATTATGGGAATACACTTTTGCTTGCTAAACATATAGGCTTACGGATAATTCAGTTGCTCTTCTGTTATTTCTAATTTATTTTTTTCGGAATTTACGTAAGGATTAAACACATATGTTTTCCTGTTAGATTTATTTAAATGAAAATAGGGTCCCGATTTGACACACAAATAAGTGTGCACGCATAGCTCTACTTTTTGTTGTTTAGACCACCTACTTTTTTAGCATTATGTATAAGGATAAAAGGTGTTCCGTTTAAAAGCCAACCAAAAACGTTAAAAAACATATTTTTCTGTTGAAGTCATCCGGCATGTAATTTAGTAAAATTAAAATATATCACTCCCGACCCTGACCAGAACAAGCTGGTGGAAGAGTATATCGTCTTAAATGGTCTTATTTCGTTGAAATTAAACACACAAAACTTGGCAAAATTCCCAAAAGCTTTTCCCCCTAAGATATGACTACAAAGGTAATAGGTTTTGACCTATCAACCGATTCGGTAGTATGATAATGGAAATAATCTGAACCACCAGCGCAAGGTTTCAGAATGTCGGGGCCCGAGGCGCCAATAACAGCTGTTGTCTTTCTATAGCGAGGCTCGATAAGGCTTCAAAGCCCATGGTGGGCGGGAGGATCCTGAACTAGCCAATAAATGCTGGCGCTCAATGAGGCTTCAAAACCCGCGATGGGTGGGAGTATCCCGAACTACCAATCAATGGTATTATCAGCGTGGATTGGTAGTTCTAGATATTCCCACCCACCGCGGGTTTTGAAGCCTCATCTGTTCTATCGCTACTTTTCAGCCAAGCGCACGAGCGCGTCAAAGACGCGCGCAAGGGAGCCTGGGAACGAACATTCAACAAGTCTGAGAATATAGCGACTGCTCGGGGCAGCCGCTGTCACTTCAGCAGAGGCAGGGTGAGGTGAGTTGGTGTGAAGAGGTGGTCGACTTCATTCTGATGCGGTGAGCGCTTTAGTTAACTAGAAAACTAGTGCCGCACTTCAGGCGTAGTTAGAGATACAGGAGACGTGCGTGTGAACCTGTAGCTTTACTGAGACAATCACTGTTAAAGGCGCTGTGGTGCGATATTCGCTTGGATGTTTTATGACAGGCTGGCCTCCGTTAAAATATGAAGAGCTGCTTTAGATGTATACCTTTGAAGGCGTGCACCGAGTCTTTTTTTCAGTACAGTGTCATTTAATTAATATTTTCATTAGACGTGATGTAGTAATGCTTGACGGATTAACCTAGACAATAAACGTAACGTAAACGGTGTAATGTTACGTTGTTATTTATTGACATTACTTCTAATGTTTTTTTCCATTGACACTCGTCTTTATCTAAACCTTCGTAGATTTAATTAATAGGTGCGCTTGCGCACACACACATTTACATATAGGCACACATATAGTTATATATAGGATCAAATTAAGTAATCTTGGACAGTTTTTGCAATGTTAACTTATCTATATCTTATCCCACCCTATATATATCTTATCTGTCTGTCTATAAATTGAGAACGGCTTCAGTGAAATCGTTTTTGAAGCATATTCTGTGTGTTTAAGCAGCAGAAGATTAAGTAGATATTAAGAGCAAGACTTTTCTCTTACCATAATGGGAGCCGTAAGGGAACTTTATTGGCACGTGACATCAGGTTAGAGGCTCCTGTTGACTACGCTGTGGAATGCAGGGCGGCGTGCCGGAGCATGTGAGAATCTGTGTATAACTGTACACCGTTTCCTGCGTGGGACATGCAGGGGGGCATTCACATACTCTCTTCTGTTGACAGGCCCGGGCTTATGTGTGTTGGGTGGAGGACGTGGCTGTCTGTATTGACTGTCAGAAGTTCGTGAGGAAGCAACATCAATGAGGATAGAAAGCATGGATGTGTTTAAGCAACTGAAAGTGGAGGACTTCTATGAAATTGGAGAAGAGCTGGGAAGGTGAGTGTCCATCTGCTCATCCTGGTCAGGGTCTTGGGTGGAAGGTGAGTGCGCCCTTCTGATTAAAGAAAATGAATCGAATGCTGTAATTTTTTTTGAACTTCACTACGAATTGAGAGTCATGAAACATTAAATACAGTACATGCTTCTCATTTTTGTACTTTGGAACTGATTGCTTAATCTGGCGGTGTTGACTTCCCTTTTATATACCTAATTGTCCCTTATAATAGGTGAGTGAAGGAATGATGGTTTTCCATTTGTTCAGCTCTGTGCCAGAGAAGATCACACATTGAGTAGCAAAGATTCTGCCTGGCAAGAGTGTGATGTCAACAAAATCTGAAAGCTTTACAGATCATTCTGACTTTTATTTAGTTTTGTAATTTATGTTCTGGCTCAAAACCTGTTTGTATTCTATTAGTTTATTTAAGGTATTTATTAAGCTCAAATTAGAGTGTGCTTTTTGAAAAGCAAATTTAACTATAACAAACAGACTGAGTGTATGAGAACTGCTGAGCTGGGATTTTGACACCTGATAGAAAATTTCACATCAGTGGCAAGAGTGACGGCTTTGTTAATATCCCCCAGCAAACCCTTTTTAGTTCAATACCAAGACGGTGGGTATCATAGACCTAGAGCGACACTCAGACCACCTAATGGTGGGAGGTGAGAGCTTTATGCATCAGTGGATTCAAAGGGAATTTCCAGCTGCGTCACAACTGATATTCCACATCCATAGCAGGAATTGATGGCCAGGTGTCACTCAGTGCATGCCCCCCTGTGACTGCGAATGTTCCTCTGCTGGGTGCTTGACTCATGGTCACAAGCAGCCGGCATGAGGTCCTGTACTGAGCTGGACTGGGCACTTTATTTTTTTCTTTCTCCTGAAACAAGTGAGCGTGGAAGCATTTTCGCTGCTGCTGTGTGTGGTTACTGTATACATTGGGGGCATCGGGGCTCCATGTTTAACATTGCACTTAGGGGAAAGGTAGAATACCGTTGTTTATGTTATGGATGAGGGTGTCTGAGCATTATCATAGGAAACACCTATTTCAAAATCAATTAAAGAAAAAAAAAACCATGGGGAACCATCCACAACGTTTCAACAAAGAGTAGTGGAGGAGAAAGTGGAAATGTGCCAACTGCAGTGTGTTGGTAAATAAAGAGAGGCCAGAATGGCAGTCCATTAATTATTAATTAATGTATTATTTTCTGATGCAGTTTATTTAGAACATCGTTTCTTATTTATTTAACAGTTGATAATACTAGATTTTCCCCAGTTTGAGGATTTAAGGACACAGTCTCTGCATTTTCTACTATGTAAATTGAAAGATGAAACAATGACCGTGGATGTTATTGGCGTCTAAGGCTTTGTGACATTTTCAACAGGTGCTGTGTATCCCTTGCTACCCAGCATTTTGTGGGTTTGTTTGATACATAAATAGTAACATAGTACAATACCATAACATGCCAGTAGTGCACCACTGAGGATTTACTTGCTTTAGGATTTAGTGCTTTTTGCTATGCTAGTCTTTTGGCTGACTAAATATGACTGTGCATGTTGTTCGTATTTGTCTAGCTTAGACTGCTCTGATGTATCAAGGTCTTTTCCATGCTTTGAGTTGTGTTATTGTACTCTCTGCTACACAAACAGGTCTCTAGTTAGCTTTCAGGAGGCCATAAGCAGACTGCATATATGTCAGATCTAAAAAGATGGTTGGATTTACTAAAACCGTTTAAATACATAAGAACATTTGGGGAAGATTTCCCACGTCACACCAGTGGTGAATTAGCAAAGAGTAGAGGAGTTTTCTTAATTTATTTGCCTTTAATAAGTCCTGTTAATTGTAGGCCTGTATGTGCAGTAGAGGCTAAACAACAAGGAACCACAAATAAAAGCTTTTCCAGTGGGAACATGGGAGGCTATCTCTTTCACACTTGGTGAGCTTGTGTACTAACTGGCCTACTCTCTGAGATGCAGGTTTCGCGGTGCTTTTGTAGAAACGTTAGGTTTTTTTCCCAGGGACAAACACACCTAAACATATAACACAGGTTAGGACATTCCACACCCGTGTTGTCACCTTTCTGACACTGGCTTATGTGATTATGTTTCTGTGGGTGGGGGGAGGTGTGGCCAGCAGGACTACCTGTCGTGATTTATTTCACTCCTCCCTCTTTCTTTAGTTTCCATTTTTCGTTGTGTTTTGGTTTGCTTATCTAGCTGCAGGGGTGGCCCTATGGGGTATCCAAGGGGTGCCAGTGCCTTTCAAAAGAACAACTGGCAACTGGCCCCAGCCTGGCCCCCATATTTGAAATGGTCAAAAAGGCCAGTGTCCCTCAGTGACCTGGTTCCCAATACACACAGACCCTTTGTTACATATGTGAGTCCCAGTTCATCTTTGAAGCTTGAAGACCCTTTGATTTTCTTTTTTAGCTCCATATGTTTTACATTGATGTTTGTGGCATTTTGGCTCCACCCCTACATGTCCCAGCCAATCTCTGTAAAGACGGAAAGAAAACTGTCCGAATAGCTCTGTCAGTAGCAGTAAACATCACCGGGTCACGTTGCTCTGCTTGTTCCAGCTCATGACCAGCAGCTGCAGGTTGTGGGGATGGTTTTTTGAGCTTGTGGCCTACAAGCAGGAAATGCAAGCATTTTAATATTCAAATCAACCACAGTATACCGTTATCACAATGGCCTAAACATGCCTCATGAGAAAAAGACACTAAACGTTATACTCAATTTGTAAATTATTGAAAGGATCACATAGTTTGCACGCAGGAGTGTTCTGTGCTGAGGTAAGACGGCACAATTGCCATTAGTGCATGAGCTCTGTACCTTCTCACGCATAAATGCCAGATAACCTGAGTGCTGTCCCTTGGTACCTGAGCCCCTTCTGTGTCAGGTGGTCTGTGTCAGGTCTGGACCTTCACACATTCATTGCACACAGGAGGCCAAGTTGCTTTTGATTATGACTTTGGAACAACATCACAGGATTAGAAAATATACAAACGTTAGTCCGTAATCTACATCTGCCTGTGTTCTGACATCAGGGTCTTCCTCGTGTGAGACTGTTTTTGTGATCGTAGCATTTTAACCGCTGGTCCAACACAGCCTGCGATTATCAGCCTCAACTTCCTGACAACTGCACCTCCTGTATGAGAACAACCAGCTCTACTAGCAGCAGAATTAAAACATACTGCCGTTCCTCATGCAGTTTGATACGGCGCTCCTGTCCTGCAGTGAGTGTGCTTTTGAGACTGATACAGCCTGCATCATCAGGGCTGGTAAACTCGATGTCCTTTAAGACAAAGACAAATGTGTCTTTATTATGTGGATGTTTGGGGGATAATATAGTGTGTTTCTGAATTTCTGTAATGTGTGTGAACTGAGATGTAAAATTACGGCGTGTTCCTCATCATCATATTATTCCTTCATCTGAACATGGGAGGAGTAGAGAAAACTACATTGATTTTATAAATAAGAATGTTCTGTTATTAACCCACTACACACAAAAGTGAAAGTGACACATAGGTCTTGAACACACTGGTTATCCTGATCAAATGTTCTATTTGGGACCCATAGGTCCTGTGGTTCTGTTTGCATGTGGCCTTAAATAAACTCGTTCTCACTAAGTATTCCCCTTCAGTCAGTGACCCAGTCTAAGACAGCACCTTCGTAGAAGCAACTGGCAAGCATTCCTTGCATTGCTTGCTAAGTGCAGCTTCTATCTTTAGGGATCTCCATATCTAATCAGGAACTGCTCCAAATGAGGCACTGGAGAGTAAGCTTACTGCTCAGGACACCCAGACACAAGTGGGAAAAGCACACGGGTCACCTGTTTATCCCGGCCTGCTGTTGACCGTTTATGGTAGGTGATGCTGTAGTTTGAGGTTGTCCCCCTGTGGCCAGCTTCAAAGATGTTCCGACAGGCTTCTCCCTGACTCTGAATGACTGTGCTGTGTGATAAGGGTCCGGCTATAGCTGCAGAGTAGCGCGCATACAGCACATTACGGCTAAAGGAGTCTGAGCTATTGACCTTTATTTTTGTTCATGTCTCATTGCTGCTTCGAATTACACTATAAAGGTCTTTGCTAGTACGAAGAGCTGCCATTTTAAGCAACTGAATAAAACATTGCCTTGCTTTAAGCCAGTGGTTTTCAAAGCGTGGGACGCACTGGAATAACTTGAGGGGGTGCGTAACAGGGAGAAATGTGGAGTGGAATTAAAGTTTAAGTATCAGTTTCACGTAGGGGCAATACACGGTAGCACGTTAGTATGTCCATTCATATTGCAAGGCCATTACAGCACAAAATGGAGAGCTTTTTGACAGGTTGAAAAAGATGAAGAGACCATGCTTTTGTGAAAAACCGCTGAGCTAATGGTTCAAAACTGAAGGCAGGGAAATCCGATAAAGCTAATGTTGCTCTGGTAATTTGCTAACAAATCTTTTAAAGATATGTTTTGTGTGTAACATGTATATTTCCATTCTCTATATGTAATCAGAGACTATTGGAGTGATTCAGAGAAAATCTCTTGATAAATTGGAAGTGGATGTTTACTTTGTATTTTTATTTGCACAGCACAAGTTATTGAAAAATAGGGCAACAAGCAGTTCTTCATGGTATTTTAATGAACTCAAGTTAAAATTGACACGTTTTGTGACTAAGTCACCTATACTTGCAAAATGAAGTTGCATGTATAGAATGGGAGGGGGCATGCCGTCTGTTCTGGTTTGAGAGGCACTGCTAGAGCTGAGTTCTTTTCGTATGTTTGTTTATAGCTATTGCTGAGTGTGAGCTACATGCTTTTGATTATAAGTGGAAGTGCTGTACAAACTGAATTCAGCCATGCTTCAGCTGCGTGTTTAGAAGGAGGTCCATGCCACATTCCTTTAAAATAAATAAATAAATAAAAACCTGTGAATGCAAGCGGAAGATGAGGCACAGAAATGTGGAAGTTGTATAACAAAAAAAAAAGTCTTGTTGAATGATATTTTGCAGTGTGAAAACTTATGGACCAGGCGATTACATTCCTCTTTATATGAGCTTTGAACAAAAAAAGAGAAACATTTCAGAGTAACATTTCCTGTAATTGATTGAGTTTTTACTGTTGTCAGATAGAAGTGGTGTTTGTCCTGCTAGATCGACATCTACCAGAGTGCTTTGCAGCTTCTGCTAATTTAGTCTTTGCACGATTCAGGTGTAGCTTCAAACCCATGACTCCTAGCTGATTGCCAGCATAGTGCATAGATTTCAGTCTGCACGTCCATTTTTTTTTTTTTTTTTTGCTTTGACTACTGTGGATATATAATCTGCCCCCCCCCCCCCCTTACGTTACATTACATCATTGTGTATTGTATTAGAGTGCATTTAATGCTAGCTTGATAGTCTGCTCCGCCTCTTAAGGACACATCGGCAGAGCTGCAGTACAAGACAGGTACAGGAGTGGAAGACTAGAGTTCTTCATACACACGATTCAGCATCCTGCAGTGTCAAAACCTTATTTTGTTTTATAAATAGCTTAAATGGGACTGATGAAGATTAATTTAAAAACAAGTAAGCATCTTTAGCACGTGATTTTTCTGCCTGAACCTAACCCCAACTGCCACCCCTCACACACAGCGGGCAGTTTGCCATCGTGAGGCGCTGTCGAGAGAAGAGCAGCGGCATCGATTACGCCGGCAAGTTCATCAAGAAGCGGCAGAGCCGGGTCAGCCGGCGTGGGGTGCGACGCGAGGAGATCGAGCGTGAGGTCGGCATCCTGCAGCACATGCAGCATCCCAACATCATCACGTTGCACGACGTCTACGAGAACCGCACCGACGTGGTGCTCATCCTGGAGCTGTGAGTGGCACTTCCGGGCCAGCCACACCTGGCCAAAGTCGTGCCCCATTACAGGCGCCGGGAAAGCTGAAACCTGCCTTTGTTCAGCTTTGCTATTCACGTTATTAGTTTTCACAAGATCTTCGTCAGTAAGACGTGTTAATTTTGAATGAAAAACCCACTTCTGCACTGTGTGGAGGGAGGGGATTAGCGGATCTGTCACTGTCAGGTTCTGGAATGTTCTGTACACCCTGCAGGACCCTGGGCTGGAAGAGTTCAGAAGAGGGTTACATTTGTTTTGTGTGAGTGTGGTTTTTGCTTTTGGTGACAGCAAGCTGGAGTGACTAGGAGAAATGTCACCATCGGGGTGAATAACCAGCAGAGGGGGTGTGGTTGTTTGTTCAGGCTGCAGTGAGTAGAAGAGCGTAAATGTCCAATTACCCTGAGGTTCAGGGTCAGCTCAGTCTGCACACACAGAGAATGGCACAAGCGCTTACTGCACACTGAGTAAAGGGCATGCCATGGATCATTTCTCTGTGGTCTGTTCCCATTGCTGCTGTTCCCACACAGCAACCACAAACATGCAGTTTAGCTGGCTTGATGGCTCTGAATTTCGCTTAGTGTATGATAATGTTGGGCGTATGTATGCTCTGCACTGGACTGGCATCCTGTCCAAGGTGCCACTACATGCCCTGTGTTGGATGAGCAGATGCTGAGTAAATATGAAAACAGTATTGCTTGTCTAAGCCAGTATGCGCTGTAGGGGTCCGTGTTTTTGTTGTCCAGTCGTTTTCTATGCTTCCCTGATGAGGCTGATCTCTCCAAAAAGAGGATGTGGCTGTGTTTTGAAATATTGACAACTGGCTGTTTGCTGAGCTAAGGCTTGACACTCATGTAGCCAAAGGCTGTTTATGCTTTTAAGCTGCTCCTCCTCCCTGCCAGAAGGAACACTGCCATCAGTCTCCCCATTTGAGCTTGAAGAATGTCACGGTCGTCTCATCGAAATGCCCACGTTTTCACCTGTGTGCTTGTGGAAGTGCAATTGGGGCCGTGTCTCTTTTCCAGGGTGTCCGGAGGTGAGCTCTTCGACTTTCTAGCCCAGAAGGAGTCGCTGAGCGAAGAGGAAGCCACACAATTTATAAAGCAGATTCTCGATGGAGTTCACTACCTTCATTCCAGGAAAATCGCCCACTTTGATCTGAAGGTTTGTTGCCTGATGCAGGCTCTTATTTGTTCTCCTGCCTCCTTAGAAGGAGGAGGACAGGAAGGATGAGATGACAAATCACATCCTTAGTTTGAGTCCCCTGCCTTTGTCCATAGTATACAAATAAAAGAAATTAATAGCAACAGATGCTGTGCAAAATAATGCACAGTACTGTACTGAGAACTGGATAATTGAACTTCTCCAAGGAAGTGGGCCTCTCCAGAGGGAGAACTGAAGAGCGCATCCAGCTGTGAACATTGCTGTCTTTGTCGCCTCAGCTGGCTTCGCTTAAAGGCCTTTTCAGAGCAGCACTGTAGAGGCGTGTTCTGTGTAGAGAGGCACGTCGAGGTTAAAAGGGGCCCATTGGACTGCTGTGTCATCAGCCTCCAAGTGCCCGGTGCAATCCAGGCCATGGGAGCGGGCCCTCCTCCGTGTGGGGGAGGGACGGGGGGTCAGGAGCGCTATGTGGGGTCCGTCCTTCGGGGGTAGGGATGGGTTCCTGAGGAAACGGGATCAGAAGGCGGCGCATGTGCCAGAGGCTTCCTCGCACGTCTGGCCAACTGGAACAGCTGTCAGCAGAGTGGGATGCCGCCCATGTCGATCATACACCTGTGGTGCTCAAGACACATCTTTACATGGTGTCATTGCCTGGGGGAGGTAGCTACCAGAGGCCTGCTAATGGGGCTGAACCTGGCATCTGAGGTATACTGCAGTCATTTCATTATGTAAATATTTTGTAATATGTGCCAGTACATAGTTTGTAAAATGAAGGTCAAAGGGTTAGGTGTTATGTTATGTAATAAATCTTCAGGTTGTGCTTTTTAAATGGCAATCAAAATAAGTTTTCTAAAGATGCGCTCACCTGTATGATACTGTGACAATTCAGACTGATGCCGTTTAGACACGGACAGCAGGCCCTGCACGAATCTGTGCTGCTTCTTCCTGTCACTCAAACTCTTGTGTCTGTTGTCTGGAAAGCTGGGCGTAGCCTGGTAGCATTTATTACAGGCATTATATGGCACTAAGTGCCATGCACCGTGCATAAAAAGGTGCAGTATTTTCCATTTGGGTTTTTAACAGTACGAATGACATAAGTTTTTTTTTTTTTTATTTACTCCAATTTGTACTTGGCCAAAAATTTGGAGAAATTACTTGTCTTTATACAGTATTACACATGTGGACTTCTTTTCCAGGAAGTACCGGGTTATTGCCAGCAACAATAGTTTATTTTATTTTCTTTTTTTCTTTTTTCTGGTTTACAGCCTGAAAACATAATGCTGCTGGATAAGAATGTTCCTCTGCCACGGATTAAACTGATTGATTTTGGTCTGGCTCGCAAAATCGAAGATGGGGTAGAGTTTAAAAATATTTTTGGAACTCCTGAATTTGTAGGTGAGTTGTTGTGAATGTTTCTTTCCTAATATTCAGCCAAAAATTATTTTTTCTGTTGTAATGAGAGAGCAGGTTGTTTCGTCTCTGCCAAAGTGTTTTGGTCCTGATGCTCCACGGTGTTCTTCTGTTGGCCTCCAGCTCCAGAGATAGTCAACTACGAGCCTCTGGGTTTAGCGGCAGATATGTGGTGAGACCTGCGGATTAACTCCATTGCTGACTGTACAGCATAGTGGTGCTTTTAAATGATCTGACCTTCTGTTTATGTTCTTTCTTAGGAGCATAGGAGTCATCACATATATTTTGTAAGTACAGATGGGTCCTTTTTAGAGCCGTCCTTGGAAAATTTTTTTCATATTGTCACCAGAAGCTAGTTGGTAAATTGAAAGTGGACTCTCTGAAACTGCTCAGAGGACGTCTCTCACGGTTAAATCCTGTAGATTAAGTGGGGCCTCGCCATTTCTCGGCGAGTCTAAACAGGAGACGCTCGCAAATATCTCAGCCATGAACTACGAGTTCGACGAGGAGTTCTTCAACCACACCAGCGAGCTGGCAAAGAGCTTCATCAGGCAGCTACTGGAGAAGGACACCAGGTGGGACATATGGGCTTCAAACTCAACGTAGACCAAAGGCACTGTCTGAGCCTTTTGCTTTGCAGACGTGCATTTTAAGGTATTACGCAGGACTTTTTAGGATTCTTCTTGGGCAATGTTTGACTAGCTCTGTCCTTTTTCAGCTGGGGATTAATACAGACTTTGAGGTGGTTTAAGAATGGCGTAAGGCAAGATGGGGCTTGTCATGCAAACTGTAGTGAAAAATACCATTCAGGTGATGTTCATCTGTTTGTGGTTTATCCCATTTAGTGATGTACTTTTTTTTTTGCCTGACAGAAAGAGACTAACAATTCAAGATGCACTTAACCACCCATGGATTAAGGTATTATATTATTTTTTTATGTAGTGGAAAAAAGATTATGTATTTGCATAAAATTGACCAGAAATGTACTACTCCATGTTTGTGTCAGTTACATGCATGGTGTTTTTGACTCAATATGACAGCCAGTGTGAATCTGCATGACAGTAGCTTACTCCTGTTTTAGTATCCATAAAAGGCTGCTGGACACTGGGAGGTACCCACATGTCTGTGCCAAAAACCACAATGACGCATGCGAATACATAAAGGCTATCGAATGGCTCGTAAGACCAAGGCCATGTTGGCTACGAACAGTCCTGTGCTTGTTGTTTAATGCCAACCGTTGTGCTTGGAGTCCCAAGCAACCCCTAGAAGAATGATTTCACTATGACACTCCCATGACAGAATTACAGATATGATTTTGTCAATCAAGATAAGATCTTATTTAATGCTTATCTTAGAGTTAAACACACCTTCACTCATTAATAGAAATCATTCAAATGTGATTGTTTTCAGTGGGTAAGGCTATAATATTTTGTAATTCAGATGAATGCACATATTCTCCAAATATGCTTGAATGTGGAACGTGGCTGTTTGTTTGAATGTGTCTGGAAAAACTTATGGAAAAGGAAGAACAAGGTATGCATGGAATTTTTGGGAGCCTGTTTTTTTCTTCTTTTTTTTAACATCTGCATCCCCTGCCTGTGGTTGGATTAACCCCTCGGTTCTATGGACCACCCTACTGTGTCTGTAGATCCACATTGGTTTCAAGTTCCTACCCAGTAATCCCCCATTTTTGTGTCTGAAGTCCCACGAGCGCAAAGATGAACCCAAGGTCCCTGAGAGTAAGACGAAGGCACGCCGGCAACTGAAGACCAAGCGTCTTAAAGAGTACACCATCAAGTCACACTCTAGTATGCCCCCAAACAATACCTACGTTAATTTTGAGCGCTTTGCTCAGGTGGTGGAAAACATTGCCTTAATGGAGACCACCTTCAATGACATAGCAGGGGTTCACGATTCCCTACAAGAGGACATTGATGCTCTCGTCTCTATCTACAATGAAAAGGACTCCTGGTATAAGGAAGAGAACGAGAAGGTGAGACATGAGCTCTCCCAGATCCGCTATGAGTTCCGTAAGGTGGAAGCCATGAAGAAGCATCTGCAGGATGACGTGAATTCAGTGGATGCTAACTTGACTAGAATTGGTGGAAAGTACCTAGAGAGGAAGACTCACTTTGACTGTCTAAGGCAGGAGCTGTCATCTGAGCTCAAGTGGATCCAGGATGTCCTTGCTTCCTTCCACATTGAAGCTGGTAACAAAGGCTGCACCAGTAGTAACCTTTCCTCTGTCTTCAACAACGATATCAACGAGGCCTTAAAGGAGCTTCTCAACCAGTCCTGTGGAGAGGAACTACTCTCAGGGATTAATCTGAACTGAGGGCTGCATTACATGACATTATGTAGGCCCATAATAATAATAATAATAATAATAATAATAGGTGTTACAGTTTAAAGAACTCTTAATTCCCAACCTGTTTTATTCTTGGTAAAAATGACATTTACAGTATATAACTTCTCTATATGGGAGCTGAATGGGGCATTCATGCTCGGCTATCTACAGAAATGCACTCTAATACAATGTATGTCTTCACTGTATTCTAATTTTAAAGAAAAGTTTCTTTTGTAAGTTACTGTTTATTTACTATTAATGTTCAAAGGTAAGTGTTACTGTAAATGGTTTCCTGTAAAAACTGCAGTTGCTCTGCATCAGTTTAGTTATTTTTCCTATTTCATATTATTCTGATTTACAGCGTATCTGTAAGGTTTTGTGGGTTAGTGAAGAATATCTCAATTGAAATAGAGCCCTGGATTATGCTAATTTTGTTGAGTCGGTACTGGGGAATGCAATGTGTTCTGTCACGATATACAAGCAGTGTTATATTTATGAACAAACGTTTGTTTTTAACTGGCACTAGAGTGTACATGTCATTATTCAGTAGCTATGCTAGTTTAACATGTCTTTGGTCTTTTTTGTTTTTGATGTTTAAACATCTAAGCTGCTTTTGATTACTGATGTACCTCATTGTATCTTGTAAAATAATATGGATGTCCCTTTTCTGGTGTCTGGTAAGCTTTAGAAGAGATGCGTCAGATATGAGGTATTACCCCGTTACTGGAGATTTCAAAGTGAAATTCCACTGTTGCATCTAGTACCAAACACTGGTAGCTGGAGTTCAGAACCTCGCATGTGTTTGAAAGCTACTCCTTCGAAATGTTATTTCAGCTTTAGAGAAAATAATGCTCATCATTGTCATCCTCACACTGCTTCTCCTGGTGGGGGTCTCACAGTTGATCAGATCACAGCACATCTCCTTTTTCCAAGGCTAGAAAGTCCATCTTGTTCTGGGAATCCCTAGACATTCCCAAGCCAGCTGAGGGATATAATCCCTCTAGCATGTCATGGGTCTTCCCTGGGGTCTCTGCCCTGTGGGATGTCTGGATCAGCTTCCTTGGGAGCTGAGCTGGTGGCACACTTATAAGATTTCCAAACCACCTCAGCTGGCCCCACTCAATCCAGCGGAGCCGCAGGTCTATTTTGAGGTCCCTGCGGATTTCCAAGCTCCTCACCCAGTCACAGAGAGTGAGTCCAGCAACCCTGTGGAGAAACCTTATTTTAGTCGCTTGTATTCGTGACCTTGTTCTTTCGGCCATTACCCAAAGCTCATGACTATAGGTGATGATCAGTCTCAAGATTCCTCTTACCGTCACTTATGAACCAGATGCTCCCCTCATCTGAAATCCAGTCTTTCAGAGAGAGCCCCACAGCCTCAGATTTGGAGGTGCTGCTTCCTGACCAGGGTGGAATTGGTGCTGTTCTACGTTTGAGGAAGAGTCTGCTCTCCAGTACCCTAACATAGACTTTGCCAGGGAGGCGGAGATGTGTGACCCTCCCCCACCATACTCAAAACTAGCCCCCCTTTTTAAAAATAGGAATGGCTACCCCAATTTTCCAGTCCAGAGGTACTTTACCCACTGTGGTGGAAAAACAGTCAACTCGGAGTCTAGAGACAGCAAATACCTTTATTACCTAGGTTATTCAGTGCACA
>JAACJT020000007.1:17859871-17912407 GCA_009936485.2 Gymnarchus niloticus
ACACACAAGGTCACATTTTTCCCAACACTATTTCTATTAATTACTGAAGTCTCACATTCTAGTAATTTTCCATTACACCACCTTTCATAGAACATTAAAGAAGTGTGTCAACCTCAATACACCAACAGCATCCAGGGCTTTCAACATCTCCTCTGAATGGATTTCATCTACTTCCGCTGCCTTTCCATTAAAGGTTAAAAATAAAAGGTTCAATACTTAGAAGTATCTCATTACAAGTCAGTGATTTCTCGTTGTTTTCTATTGCTACAGTCCCACACCAGATCATATTTTACAGTGTCCTGCTTCTCATGGCAGAGTGGAGTTATACAGGACTGCAGCACCATCTGTCTAATTGATTCTTATTATAGAATTTACAGGATGCTGTTGTTTTTTTGTAGCTTCGGTGCGTGATATCACCGCTCTTTTCTCTCGCTAACTTCCTAAACGTGACTTCCTTTCAGCCACTGAATTCCAGGCAAGCTCTGGTCCGCAGACTGTCTGTCATCAACCTGGAGAACTTCCGGAAGCAGTATATACGCCGCAAATGGAAGGTAATGCTGGGCCGGCGGGGCACAAAATGATGTGAAGGATGAAGCTGGCAAATAGTTAAACCTCCCTCTCCTGGTTTCAAGTAGATATCCTTCAGGATCATAACTCTCTGCAATCACCTAACACGCATGATGAAGAAGGAGCGCAGCAAGGAGGCCGCCGACTTGGTGCGTGAGGGGGGGCTCTTTACAGGTCGCCTGTTGGTGCATGGCAGCCCCCTTTTTATTACTGTTAAAATTCATTTTCAGGGATAATGAGAAATCCTATGTAAGGCATCAGCTATGTATTTGTAAATTAGTGAGTTACACGCGTAAAACCATTCAGGAATAGTTATCTTGCCTTGTATCTAGTTGATATTGTTTGCTTCCATCTTTGTTAGACCAGTTTTACCTGGCATGTAAGGCCTGCGGCAGAAGGTGTAACTCTGAGCTTTGGCAGCCTAGAGTATGCTGTCTATCTGTGCACATTTTTGTTTTAGAGAGTCTGTGAGAGTGACCAGGAGGACGAGGAGGAAGGCATAAAGAAAAGACCCAGGGGCAGGAAGAGGAGCAGCACATCCTGAGCGGATCACTCAACACAATGCAGGGGCTTGGCAGCCTAACAAAACGAAGGCATTAGTGCCTTAGTAGAGCCGTACTGCGATGCCACCTGAGCTTCTGCACATCGCTCACTTCTGGAGTGTATTACCAGAGGATGAGAATGTCCATTTGCAAAATTCCTGTTCCTGTGGAGCCTTATTTTTTCATTCATATGCTCATTTTTAATTCATTCTCACCCTGAGATGTCCACGGGCCTCGTCTCCCCCATACGTTCTAGGAAGTGGAAGCCATTAGTTACGTGCTCCCCCCTCCTCGCTGTCACAGCTGACTCATCTTACACTCAGAGTTATGTGTCACTGCACAGCAAGCTCTCGGCACGCAAGCTTCAGTGAACAGCCAGGTACCTGCAGGCACCTGATAGGCACAGTAAAATCCTGTTATACAGCCTGGCATCTCGGATTAAGACACTGTGTTTTGTTGCTGCGGGGCTGCCGGTCACAGTTGGCTGACAAAGCTGAGAATCAGACTGCGGTGTAAGGCATTTGCTGGTTCTGATACCGTTACCAGCTGCACCAAATGGGAGGTGCTCTAACAGACTCTCTCATTGGATCCTACCCTTGCACAGAGATGAGAGGTTACTTGCACTTAAACTAATGATATTGTTACCTGACAGTGTATATTGTGATGTACTTAAAATATGGGGACAACTGATAGATCATGCATTTTTAAATGAAATATATGGCTATAAAGGTATTGGAGAGATCTGGGCTGGAATACCAACCTTTCTCCTACAGAAGTACAATCCGTCTGCTCTTACATGCACTTATTTTTAGAACAGTTACTGTTTTTATATCATAAGACAATACCGAGAGTGCTATAGCAAATTTAAGTATTTTTTAAACAACGTTGTTAAATACTAGTGTATGTTTGCGGTAATTTTTTTCCTCGACATTCTTGGATCAACAGGACAGAGCAGAAATGACGTTTCATACAATATCAGCAGCGTTTCTGCAGACTCAAATTTTATTGTTCACAGAACGTGAAATTGGTTTAAGGCCAAAATAATGTGTATTTATGTGATACTGAATTGGAGGAATAGTGGCCATTGTCATTAGTCACGACTTGACGGCGAATGCCATGAGGTGTGAAGCACAGATTGGACTGTTTTTCGCCTCCATCTCGCCACACTCCTGTAGAACTGCACCGACGACAGAGGAGGAAGTGCTTCTTGAAACTTCCTGACCACGTCTTGTTCCTGTTTTTTTTTTAAAACACCGTTCGTGTGATGATTCACACATTTTCTTAAAGGTTTCTTCCTTTAATAAACTAGGTGTTTGTCTCCCTTTGTCTGTGCTGAACAGCTTTGTGTGTGAACTCAGATATCATTTCCAGTGATGTATAAGATGGTATAGCCTCAGGTGCCTGTACCATTCTTTAAGGTGCTTTCAGTTTTGGCTGAGACGGTGTCCTTATGTCGCTGACCATAACAAGTCATTTTATAACAAGTCCCACTGTGACTGCTGCACTTTAACTTTACGGTTTTTATGCTCTTATCTTGAAACCAGAATTCTATGGGCTACGTCTGCATAAGGATTTTTGATTTTTCTCCCTACTGCATAGTTATGGTCAGTCTCAGCTTTTGTTTAAGAGAGTTTGGCCTGTAGCGGGGGCAGGAAGGCACAATCCCCTCATTTACCCCCCAGCAAAACAAATACCAATGCTATTTAATAACTGTTCATTTCCAGATCATGGGGTTTACATGTGTTTTGCTCAGATTCTGTCTATGCCTTTTTATTGTGCCTTCATCTGATATTGGATCAGTTTTGTCTCTTTTATAAGGTTTATAGTATCTGTATAAACTCAGCTCCCAGTCTCTTGGAATGTAATGAAAAACAAACTGTGCAATGTTAAGGTTAGCTGGATGTTGTTTTCCATTTGACTTAACACAAGTGGGTTGTTAGAAATTAACTTCTCTTTTTCCCCTGTTTTTAACAGAAATGTTTGCATTTTATTTATTGACAAAAAGACAGTGAGGTTCTGTTGAACACATGAATGCAGTTTCTTCAGTTGTGTGCTGAGTATTAGGTCATGTCAGGAAGATCCTTTGGGACCTGCAAAAGTGATTGTTTCACTTGAGCGTTATGTTCATCTTGGAAAATGTATTTTTGCCAAATGATTGCAATTGCTTAATCCTCATTATGTACTTTTATTGGCCATTACCTCAAGACCTCAGGATTTTAAAATAAAGCATATCAAATACCTAATGTAATAAATCTATAGCGTGTCTATGTTAACTCAAAATGCAGTTTTATATGGACCTGTACAATAAACAGGACATTTTTTTCCTGACAGTTCATGATTTATGTTTTCCTAATGAAGTGTAATGGCTTTTGCAGAATTGTTGTTGGTCCCTTGAACAGGACAGGTGTGCATGGTTTGTCACCTCAGGCCTGTGCTCTCTTTAGCCTTCTCCTGGCAGCGAATGAGTGTTGCAGAGTCCCATTGTGTGCATTGTGGGTTTGGCTTTTGTGCACACTGTCTCGGAAGCACCTGGTTATCATCAGGTGCTATTAAAATTGCATCAGGTGACTTTGAAGAAGCAGGGTTCACAGTTTCCACATGGCAGAACAAAGCAAACGTATATTTTTATCCTCACAATGTCTGGCAATTGACTTAAAACACTGATGCCATTGAAATTTATTCCTACACTTAAGTGCAGAAAAAATATATCTTCAAATATATATATACTACATAGCAACTGCAACTATGGCAAATGATCACTCTAAATATACATCTACTGATGCCTCAGCATGGACACATCATCAGTGATCAAGTCTTTAAGCATCATACCCCCTGCTCCTGGTGACCCCACCGGGGTTGATCAGACCTCAGCATGTGTCCAGACAGCTAGCTACTCTGACCCCATGGCTCTCTTCTCCTAAGCCACAGCCATTTTGAGGCTCTCTCTGGTGCTTTGGTGGCACTACGAATGGCTCTCCTCTTCCTCTCTCCTTCAATACCTAAACTTCTAAATATTTTGACCAGAGAATGGGCCATGAATCCCCTGCACCCAACCTCCACTGGGAGCCACCTCGCTCTCTATACCGACTGCTGACAGTTGCTAACCAGTTCTATGTACTTGGCGAGCTTCCGTTTGAAGGCTTCATCCAAGCAATCTTCCCACGGGACTGTTAGCTCCAGCAGCACAACTTGCTTGGTGGATTCAGACACAAGGACTATATCTGGTTGCAGGGTGGTGGCTGCAATGTGGTTGGGGAGCTTCACCTGCCGTCCGAGGTCCACCAATAGCTGCCAATCTCTTGCTGAGGCAAGGATGCTTGCTGAAGATAATCTCTTGGCAGGATTCAGCTGCTCCCCAGCTCTGACAAAGGCTATGGTCTTCTTGGACAGTCGGCACCGCTTCACCCATTCAAGTCCTGTGCTGATTACTTCACTGATGGTCTTCAGGACCTAATCATGCCTCCATTGGTACCTTCCCTCTCCAAGTGCCCTTGTACAACTGCAGAGGATGTAAATATATATTTTAAGTATTTAAAATGAGAAGTGATGGTTTGGGACAACTTTTTAAGGGACAGGGCCAAGAACTACTGATTTACATAGAAAAAACAATTAGTTCACACACCACAAGAGAAACAAATTCTTGTTTTGAATAAAAGGATGACATGCACAGAAATGTAAAGCTTTCCTGGTAACAGTTCATTCTGATCTTTACAGTTAACACAGATTCCTGTTTGTGAGTGGTGAGAGGTTTGCACACCTCATAGCTGTGCATACCTCATTGGTCATAGCTTCACAGAATTGAGGGAGATGATACTAATACTGGAACTGAAATAGCTGAAATCAGCTATAAAATGAAGGCTGATGCTATCAAGGGCAAACATACAGAGTACCAAAAAGACAGCAGGCTGGCCTTTTCGCATGATCAAATATAAAGGCCTGGAAAGGTTTTTGCTTTTTTCCTATATTTTATCTGATAGATTTATGTCCTATTGACAATGTAATGAAAAGTTGTATTATGAATTTGTTTCTGTTCAAATACATCGCCTCAGCTTTTTGCTATTTTTTGTAAAATGATGATAATTTCTCAAGATCAGTTAGATAAGTAGTGTTTAGAGCCATGTTTCTGGTACAGGAAAGCAGGACTCATCAGGTGCTTCTCTTCCAGCATGTGAGGAGATGTCAGAGAAAGCCTGCATTTCATAAAGCAAAACTGATAATGTTATAGCCCTCGCTTACATTCTCTTTGTGAACCGATGGCAGGTTTGCAAAATAAATTAGCGTCCTGCCAGTCACTTTTAGAGGACTGCTGCCACATCCTGAGTGGCTCAGTGACTAAAAGCAAGAGCAAAGAGGCAGTGTATGTGAAGCTTCACTTTTCTGAACGTCGCAGGCCTGCAGCATTCAAGCGTGTACTCCTTAGTGCTGGCTTGGCTGTTTACGCTGCAAATTTTTCCCTGAAACTTTGGTCCACCCTAAACGATGAATTTTAACTACCCTTTCACCTGAGTGTGGAAATCACCACGCAGTTCCTCTTATGTCATCCACATTGGACATCTTCATACTGGCACGTGGACAGAGAAACACAGGATGACTTAGGCTATAAAGGCAGAGTTTCACCTGATGTGGGCCAGACAGAACATGCTTTCCCAGCCTGCCATTGACTGTCGTTGACTCACAGGCAGAGGCTTTCAAGTCAGGCTCTGTTACACTGTGGGGAGCCACATAGCAGTCGCAGGGAGTCTAAGGACATTTTGTAAAATGACAAAATGCTGCCACTATTACACACTTTACGCAAGGTGGAAAGTACTAAATGGGGACACTCTCTGCTGAGAGCATACTTAATAGTTGGGGGTCCCTTGCTCTGGTCTACTTTCATTTGGGGGTTCCCAGTTTAAGGGAGGTTGAATACAACTGTATATTTCCAGGAGGCCCCTGGCCCTAAGCAATGTAAACAAGCACAAAGCAGCAGTCCACAAGGCAAAGAGGGAAATGACATGCAGGGCTGTGCTGGAATATCAAGGGTCACACCAAGGCTGTGATTTGAGTTCAGGCAGATTTTGTTCTGTACATGCATGTCATGGAACTTATACAGTTTGTTACTGCAGTAGAAACATTCATTTCATTTCTTTCAGTGTCATATGCACATTTTAATGACTGACAACAGGGCATTTTAACACGTAAGAATGTTTTTGTTTACCATGGTTTACTATGGTTTTGTTTACCACTTTGTTTACCATGGTTAAAAATGAGAGCATTAGTATACACGCAGTAGCATGGAGGGGAGCAGTCATTTCACACCTCCAGTGTTGTGGGTTCAATTACTCACCCCCAACTTTCCCTCCCTCTGGAATTTACAGATTCTCACTGTGTGGTGGGGGTTTCCCCTGTTCAGAGGAAGTGTGGCCCCTTTGATGGATTTCCATCTTTTTCAGGGTGTCTTCTGCATTGTGTTTCCTGGGACAGACTCAAGATATGGGATGTAATCAAGATGGTTTGGCTTCCTGTGTTTAGTGATGTGATAAAAATGCCTCATCATCCAGTTTCTGGGTCACAGTGAGCCACTGCACAACCTGGACTGGATTCCTGTCCATCACAGGCTACACAAACTAAGGACATTTCCGGGGCACTAAAACTACATGTTTTTGGACTGCGGGAGAATACTGGCATACCCGTAGTTAGACTGTGCAAAACTTACACATAGAGCCCAGTGAAGAATCAAATCTAAATTCCTGGAGGTGTGAGGGTCCAAGACAGATTGCTTCATTGGAGTTTCTTTCATATACAAATCACTGGTATAAAATATTACACTTCTGTGTGCTGTTGTTATAGTTTTATGTTTCTAGCAGATACTTTTGTCCAAAGCAACCTTGGGGTCAGAGAGCAGGGTCAGCCAGCATCCAGCAACCTTGAAGCGGTTGATGTTAAAGGCTTTACTCAAGGGCCCAAAAGTGGAATGACTACTTTTTCAGTCATGGGATTCAAATCCATAACCTTCTGGCAATGGACGTAGCTCTTTAAGTGTGTTTGAAAGGAGGGGTATGTTTAAAGTTGCTCTGAAGTTCTGAACAAGATTCAAGATGTCTTCTACACTGATGAACTTCGTACACATGTTCTGTTTTATTCTGAGTATTTTTAAACTCCATCTTGTGTATGATTCACTTGCTTATTACATACTAAAAGATTTGTCCCAGACATTCTTTATAGTTTCTCATGTGTATGGTATGTGTGTTATTGCAACATATAATTATAATTGAAAAATATGATTAATATAATTTGGAACCAGAGCACTATCTGGTGGTCAAATAATGTACTTCATGTTACACCCTTTGCAGTTTGAGGATACATTTTAATGTTAATTCTTAAAATTAGATCAATGTAAAGAAACAAATCTCTGACATAATGTAAAGTACAATTGACAATCTATTTATCAATTATTATTGATCATTTAGCTGCTGAAGTAACTTGAAATATCAGTAATTATTACAGCAAGACAGATGAAAAATGTTTGGTGAGTATTGGCTAACCTGATTGGTCGGTAATTAATTTTTTGATTTTTTTATCTTTCGGTGGGGGGGGGGGATGTGGCTCTGCACATCCAGATAGCTGCTGGTGTGAATCTCACAAAGTGGCCATACGGTTGGGCTCTTGACAAGGGCAGTTCTAGGGGATTGCCAGAAATGGGGCGTGCCCCCCATCAATAGCCTTGGAGCCCCCCCCCCCATTGGCCGTCCTAGATGACAGTTTGATTTATTAAGTTGTAATTTGATTGGTGGCAATTCAAATTGTATTTTTTTCCATATATGCTGTTCCAACAGAATGATTGGCTCCAGCCTGGCCCCCCCTACTTGAAATGATCTAGAACTGCCACTGGCTCTAGAGCAGGGCCCTTAACCCCAGTTGCTATAAATTACAAACTCAAAAACCCAAATTTATGACTTTACCTCCATACCACTATATACAGTACTAGGCATAGTACACGACGTTACTTGAGATATAGAACTCAAGATGACCCCCACTTAATAAGGGCACCCGGGGGTCCAAAGTTTGGGTCTACAGTCTTCCCCCAGTCAAATGAGACATTTGTGTGAAATTTGGAGCAGATTGATCCAATGGTGTGAATTTGTATACCAGACAAATGGACACATAGACATTCGGCTATATGTGCATGAGATGCTGCACATCACCAGGGGTCACTCAGGTGTCCATTCCACACTGCTTTTTTCCCCGCACACTTGTCTCCAAAATTACTCTGTTCTACACCTGTTGTCATTAACCCCATTACCCAGCCCTATTTAGTTCTCTCAGTCTTAATACTCCTTGTTCAGTCATTGAACGAACTCCAGCCTCTATGATCCACTCACAGATGCCTGGACTGTAGTCTCCCTGTAGTTTTGCCTGCTTGTTCTCAGTGTGTTTATATCGTCAGGTTCTCCTTGTTGTCTGCCTCTTGCCAAACACCAGGACGACCTCCTCCGCTTCACCACCTTAATATGTCTTCGGGCCCCTCAGTATTAATGCATGTAGGCGCGTTCAAAATTATTAGTATCCTTCCATTTAAAAAAAAAAAAAGAATCACAATTTTGTTATTCCATAGAGCAGACACTTTGCTTTTGATATATGATTTAACATTTTATGGAATAATGTGGAAAAAGAACAGTGGATGGAACTTATGTCATGGAAAATTATTCTTTTTTGCCTTAGTACAGCTGTGATGTTTTTCTGCTTGACTGTTGAATCATCAACTGGGTCCATCCGTTGTTAGACATTTCAACCCTTATCCCGGAATGTCCTTGAGATGGTGGGTCCTCAGAAGCTGATCAATCAACCACCCTCAGCAGTCTCCCTTCCAGCTACTCTCTTCTCCTCTCATTCATAGCCAACTGGACGCTCTTTCAGCTGCCTGTCCAATATCACTGATGGCCTACTTTCTGCTGTTTCCTGTTATACCAGTACTGTTATCATCCTCCAGAAGGTCTTCGCTCGGAAGCTTCTTCCCCCAAGCTCTACTGAAAAGCTCAATGTCTGCCAGGATTCCCTCTACATTGGGCTAAGAGATCACCATATATTTTAATACAGTTGAAGGGTACCGATGCTTTTGGCTGTGTTATGTGTACACACAAAAACACACAGACACACATACTGTACATACAGTACATATATTGTTATAGGACAGGTCTGTCTGTGGTGTTTTCATTCGAGATAAAGCTTATGCTGTCACTGGGAGCTTCTGATAAGCTCGACCCTTCTAATAGTGAAACTGGTAGAAGTCCCAAATACAGACTACATACTGTAGCTGAAATTGAGAAACTAGTCCTCATCTCATCGTACACACCATAACATGTGAAATATTAATAAAATCATCCATCCATCCATCTTCGGACATCTTATCCTGGTCAGGGTTGCAGAGTAATAAAAAAAATGTAAATATACGTAAATGCATATTTTGAATCCTTTTAATTATTGCATGAGATATAATCCCAGGGAAATGTGAAACAGAGCGGAAATACAGTATACAGTAATGCTTACACAATTATTGTACAGTTGTTGCTATATTCAGTAGTTTACCGTTACTGCCGTTTCCCACGCGATAATTTTAACCTAAAATACAGCTGGAATTCCTTATGACAATGACATTCAGCTGAACTAACAGAATGGGAAATCTGTTATTAAATTCAGTTTCAGTAATTCGATCAAAGTCACCAAAATAAAACGCTCCGCCATTCGAAGCAACGATTTTCAACTTAGTGCTAGGTGACACGTATCCTGAATCAACAGATACTCATCTGACAGCAGAAAGTCTATTTTTGGATCATTTACGTCTTTTAACGTTAACACGATAGAACATATCTCTTTGTATATGCAAGATCTGTGAGTTTGGAACTTATCCCAGGAAGCTCAGGGCACAAAACGGGGTACATCCGTAGGCACACAATCTAACGACTTCCTTTAGTGTATTACTGTATGTTTAAGGCTTTAAGGGTGCTTCCCACTGTCGAATACAATATCAAGAATTATAGGCGGTTAACAATTGCTTTATAGAACTATGAATGGAACGATTTGAACGAACATGTATCAGCATCAATGAATCGCTTTATAAGACAGTACGATTACTTGAAGTGGTCCGGTTGCATTTCCATAATTGTACGATATTTCGGTGGAGGTAGCGAGGCTCCTTGAATTTCCTTCCATCACCCGAGCAGGCTTCAGCTTGAGTAGGAGCACAAGGCGATACGTCATTGTACCCTCTCTCAGCAGGGCTGGGGCTGGGGGGCAGGGACTGGGGCTGGGAGTCTCCGCTCTCTCACTGCGGTGAAAGTTGAGCGGACAGCCTAGGCAGCCGTTGCTTTCACGCAGACTTTGGCGGGTTTTTTTTTTAAAAAATTATTATTATTATTTTTTGAAGCAGCGGCGAGTTACCGAAAGGACCGACCGAGCGTCGCGCCAGCGCTCCAGGTAACATGCTGGAGCCGCACAGGCTGCATTTCGCTAGGCGGTGCAGCTAGCTGCTGCTGCGGCAGGCCTTTGACAGTAGACGGTAAGCCCGCCTCGCTTTGCCCGCTCCCGTCTCCATGGCGCTGGGGTGTGGGCCCCTCGCTACACCCCCCGCCTGCTTTTTCACTATTATCAGATTGGTAAACTTGGCATTTCAGTGTCAGCCCGGTTACCGTTGCCTCGGCTTCTAACTAGCGTAACTAGCTTAACTAGCACAACTAGCTAGCGAACCTCGCAGAGTTTCTTTACAGTGGGACCAGCGAGCAAAGCTAGCAGCCCGGATATCCAGAAGCACAGGCAGCCAGCTGTGTCACCTGCTTAATGGCACTCATTACAATGAAAATGAACATTCTTCACGTTGGACTCTCTACGTTTGTGTTTTGTTTTTGATTAGTCAGCTAAATCCTGTCTAGTCGGCTGTCACAGACTGTAAGCTAACGCTAGCTATCCATGTATGCGCTTCACTTAGCCGGGAAATGATCACTTTTTATTTAATGCTGTGCCTGTTCATACGTCGTTGACGTTATAGAGGAAAACTGGCACACACGAATAAACAGTTCTATATTTAGCAAGATATCTGGAAACGTGCTGCATTAGTATTCCTAAGTGGCTAGTTACGGCTAGCATACTGCCTTTCTTGACAGAAGTCGATCAGCAGCTAGCGGGAGCAAGCTAAACACTGATTTTTTTTTTTCTCCTTAGTCACGGACAGGACTATATTTCGCAGTAATTGTCCTGTATCTGTACAGAAATGTTATATAACGACCCTTGACCGGTACAGCATGTAACAGAAAGGCAATGTGTAGGTCTGTCATATGCTGGCTCTATAATAAGAATGCGAGCTGTCGGCCCTTTGCCTCCCTCATTGTTGGCCGGGCCGGGCCGGGCCGGACCGGGCCGGACCGGACCGGTGTCTCTCATCCAGTAAAGTGGTTCTTTCTGATTTTGTTACACTGAGAATTGGGGTGCATCATATTTGCTTTATACGTTTCTAAATAATAAGCGATGCTATGTTCATGAATTCATCTCATTTGCGTGCCCGAGATAGATGAGCTTTTAAAATAATAATGCCTGGTGTCACTGAATCTTTTCCACAGTAGGTGCAGGTTTAAAAGGCCACACGAATCCTAAACCCCATTTTTTCCTCCGCGTCTCTATTTTGAACAAATTAATTCATAATCTGTACCTTGCGCTGTGCAGTGCATGAATTCGGAAATCGTTTTGTGTCCTTTGCCTAATATCAGGCATTGAAAGGACATCTCTTTACTACCACTTAGAATATGATAATCTAACATGCAACAGTGTCACATATTAGTAACACAGCTAAATTTAAGGGGAAAATATAAATGGGTAAAATTTAATCATTAGAAGTGAGTCAGAAACCTGGTTATCTAAAAATAAGCCAACTAGGTAAAATTAGTTAATATTGACATTAAGGTTAAACTTTAACTGTGTAGTTATGTAATCGTTTGCCTGTTATGTAGGCCTACTGTGGAAGAAATACTTATTACCTTATCAAGCCAATTTTAAAAATGCCTGCAATGTATATAAAGCAGGTTTATGAAAGAAATGACAAGCAGTATAAAATTCTATTTATAGTTATATTTAAATGAATATGTATTAAGTAAAGAGGGCTTTCAAGTGTGAGCTTGATGGGAACTTTGATGGTAGGTGAAGTTGTTTCATTGGCTAATGGTGATTTCAACATAGTATTTCAGTGCACGTCCCTTAAATGCAAGTTACATTTGGTGTGAAGGGTTAAGAAAAATGGTTTTAGCCCTGGGCTTCATGCACCAGATAGTGGGCAGATAACAAAAGCAGGAGCAGGGGCCACATGGCGTTTACACTAAACATATGGTGCCCCTCGTATGTTGGGAAAGTGTAAAATGTCCAGATCGGTGATGATGAAAAGAAAATGGGACTTAATGGGAGCAGATACATTAGCGTGACTGTTGTGCACGATTGTCCGTATCACCTGGTACCTGTTTACGGGGTTGCTCATGCGCTAGAACATGAACTCATGAACTGTGAAGAGAACCATGCGATTTGACATGTTGTCCTTCATCTCGTTCTCAACAAACGCATGTGCGTGTGTCAGTGGGCCAGGAAACCTCCAAGTCTTGGGTGGCCACTTCCACTGGTTCCATTATGATTCAGTGCGTTGGCAGGGATCCTCTTAATTCTAAGGAAGGCACACACCTTTCCGCCTGAAATGATTATTACCTTCTCAAGGCATTTTTAAGTTGGCCTGCTGTATATAGAAAGAACATTAAAGAAATAACAAGCAGCATAAAATTCTTTTTGTGGTCATATTCAAAAGACTATATTAAGTTCTGGAGGCTTTCTAGTGTGAATTCAGGTGAAGAGGGTGGTCATTTTCATTCCATAATACAGTATTTCTTATAAGCTTCCCTACATGTCCCCCCCCCAAGCCATCATAAGGAGGGTTGTACCCCAGAGTTTTTCATTATTCCTAGTTTTATCATGGTTCAGTACACATTGGCTTACTGGGTGACACTGTTTCCTTACACCTGCAGGGTTGGTGGTTTGAATCCCGCCTTTGCTCTGTGCGTGTAGAGTTTGCATGTTCTCACAGGTTCCCTGCCACAGTTCCAAGACATGCGGTACAGGCTAAATTACCCAGAGTGTGTCAGTGCAATTGCCCTGTGATGGCTTGGCATCCCATTCAGGGTGTACCTCAGCCTTGTGTCCTGTGCTGCCTGGGATAGGCTCCAGGCACCTCATAGTGGTTAGAAATTGGATGGATGGTTTTATCATTTGCTGAGCTTAAGATCCAGCGCTGGGACGTTTCATTCAGTTTGTCAGCGATAAGACATTTTGCCCTATGAAGTATTGAATTGGTAGTCCAGAAAACTAGAATGATTTTTGTTCAATTTTGCTCATTTTGTGTCTTATGCTGTTACCTAGACTGTATACAGTCAATATGCAATATAAACTAACTAAAGATTTTTCCCATAAGTGACATAGTGAAGCAGGACTTACTTTTTATTTTGCTTTGGTCATTATAACCAAGTGTGGCTGCACATTTCCACAGGTTCTGGAAATGTTGCACAAATATTGTTTATGGGCTGCTGCTACTTGTAAGGCTTCTTTTTCAATATTTACTTGTTGTAAAAGTCCACATTTGAAAAAATATTTAAAGTGGTCATTTATCCATAGGAAACTAGCTTTTGAACATATTGGGGTTAGGGTTATGATACCATATACTGTTGAAGAAAAGTAGGACTTGAAAGATTCTGGCCAGTCAGACACACCATACATTTTATACACTGGTGGTGTTTGGCAGAATCTCCTGAAGAACTCTTCCTGAGAAAATAGCTTATAATCCACCAGGCAGAATCTCATAAACCTAGAATCTTTCAGAATGGAGGTTCAGCATTTTTTTCTGTCTCTTTCTTACACAAATGTTCCTGGTGTTTGATATTTTAAAGTGAAGAGTGGTCTGGAGTTGAAGGAAATCAGGGCCTATTGCACCTCAGAAATCTCATGGTCACATACATCCCTAAACAATTGTGTTGGCTAGATGAACTAGCAGTTGTGTTTAAATTAAAATCTGGTCTTGTAGCTTCTATATACTTTAGGCCAGGTCTTTTTTTTAATTTTCCCACAACTGAAATGGTCTGTGGTTCATTGTCATCTCAACAGCAGTAATGAAAATACTAAAGTTGAATACTACGATCTCTTTCTGTGTCTTCCAGTAGAGTTGTATCAATCCAGGGCTCTAGAGTTATTGTTCAACACACCTTTGTAAGCTGTAATATTAGCTACTGTAATGGTGTCTTTTCATTAATAACTTGGAGTTTAATTAGAAATTCCCTGTAAACTTGCTGAACCTGCCAGTGCCAAACCCAACTTTGAGTTGTGTTTTGCCCTGTCGGCAGCGGTGCCTCTTTCTGTGGAGGTATTTAAAGCACGTGTTTTTCCGGCCTTCCCTCACTGACTCAGCAGCCCTGCCTGATCTTCTTCACTCCGTAGAACCAATGGCACCTGAGTGACGTGCCATGGCCCTCATGATCCCTCCAGTGAAGCTCAAATGGCTGGAGCACCTCAACAGCTCCTGGATCACCGAGGACAGCGAGTCCATCGCCACGCGGGAGGGCGTGTCCGTGCTGTACTCCAAGCTGGTGGCCAACAAAGAGGTGGTGCTCCTGCCACAGCAGGTGCTGTGCCTGAAGGGGCCCCAGCTTCCGGACTTCGAGCGAGAGTCGCCGTCCAGCGACGAGCAGGAGCACTACCTGGACGCCCTCCTCAGCAGCCAGCTGGCCCTGGCCAAGATGGTGTGCTCAGACTCACCTTTCGCCGCGGCGCTGCGCAAGCGGCTGCTGGTGCTGCAGCGCATCTTCTATGCGCTGTCCAACAAGTACCACGACAAGGGCAAGGTCAAACAGCAGCAGCATTCGCCGGAGAGCAGCTCGGGTTCCACCGACCTGCACGCGGTGAGCGAGCGGCCCCGCTCCAGCACCGACGCGCTCATCGAGATGGGCGTGCGCACGGGCCTCAGCCTGCTATTTGCGCTCCTGCGCCAAAGCTGGATGACGCCACCACCTTCGCCCGGCCTCAATCTGTGCAATGACGTCATCCACACCGCCATAGACGTCGTGGGCTCCCTGCCACCGCTGTCGCTGGCCAACGAAAGCAAGATCCCTCCAATGGGCCTGGACTGCCTGGCCCAGGTGACCACGTTCTTAAAGGGGGTGACCATGCCGAACTCGGGGGCAGACATCGTAGGCCGCAGGCTGGCATCAGAGCTGCTCCTGGGCCTGGCTGCTCAACGGGGGTCCCTGCGATACCTCTTGGAGTGGATAGAGATGGCGCTGGCGGCGTCCGCTGTGGTCAGCACCATGGAGAAGAGCAAAGCATCACTCAGCCAGGAGGGCCTGATTGGCTACGACTGCTTCATGAACATCTTGATGCAAATGCGCCGCTCTTTGGTAAATGTTTAGTGAAAAACCCCTCTAGAGGAACTCCAATTATGTTCTGTTTAGACTGTCTTAGTGGACCTTCTTTAATCAAATAGTCTTAATAAATAGCTACATCATAACAGCATGACGCATGGCTGTATTGTGTGTCTGAACCCCTTGCCATAACTTACCAGGGGTCGTCGGGAGACAGAAGTCACTGGAAGGAGCCCACGCGGACTTCCGACGGGCTCTGCTCTCTGTATGAGGCGGCGCTCTGTCTCTTCGAAGAGGTAGGCGGTGCCTTTGCTCATCATCCGTGGTCTGCTTTGGCATCATGGGCGAACAGAGCAGCTGTGAAGCTGACGCTTTTGCACAGGTCTGCAGAATGGCATCCGACTACTCGAGAACCTGCGCCAGTCCGGACAGCATCCAGACGGGAGAGGCGCCCATCGTGTCAGAAACCTGCGAGGTATATGTTTGGGGTAGCAACAGCAGCCATCAGCTGGTGGAAGGCACTCAGGAAAAGATACTGCAGCCCAAACTGGCTCCAAGCTTTGCTGACGCACAGACGGTAAGAAGGGGCGGCAGAATCTTGTCTTGTCTTTGAAAAGCTGTTATTCCAGGATGATCTTCTGTTCTTTGGACATATGGCTCTCATAACAAATATTTGTCCATTTTTTCACACATCAATAACCTTAAAAAATAAAACAAAAATACACAGGACTGAACATTTTGAAAAACTCTCTTAATTTGAGGTTCCTGTTATCCTTAAACCATTTTACTCATGATATAGTTTTAGATGAATTTCTAATTGCCATTCATATCAGTAACTTATCTTAATGTAATAATTCTTGTGATTAACATTGCGATTAATAGTATGTCTGATGAGAGAAATGAGGCTTCAAAACCTGTATTGGGTAGGACTGTTCTGAACTCACCAATCAATGCTGATACTAAATGAGGTTTCAAAACCTGTGGTGGGAGTATCCTGAACTAATCAATCAATACTGATGTTAAATGAAGCTTCAAAACCTGTGATGGGTGGGAGTAGCCTGAAGTAATAATAATAATCATCAGTACTTTATTAATCCCTGTAGAGGGATTGGTAGTTTTCATGCTTTCCCATCTTGCTCGCCAAGTTGTGAGCTAAGGGTCAATGCACAGGCAGCCAGTGTCCGGCACCCCTGGAGCAATTCCGGCTTGAGTAGGGCCCTTAATCTAATAGTGACATGAATACTTGCCGACTGTAGGACTTGAACCTGTGACCTTTCGATTACAGGCACAAACACCTAACCTGGGGAGCGACATCCTTGTTCTGATACTGATCAATCACTAATCAGTCAATACTGATGTTAAATGAAGCTTCAAAACCTGTAGTGGCTGGGAGTATCCTGAACGACCAATCAATACTGATGTTAAGTGAAGCTTCAAAACTTGTGGTGGGTGGGAGTATCCCAAATGACCAATCAGCACTTTTGCTAACATTGATTGGTAGTTTGGGATACTCCCACACGCCAGGCTTATTAGTGCTTATTTTGTCCCATCATCTAGTATGTGTACACAGACAAGGTTTATTTACTTGCCCTCACCACTCTGAAGAGACCTGTTGTTCTTCCCGTTAGATCGAGGCAGGGCAGTACTGCACTTTTGTCATCTCTTCTGATGGCTCGGTCCGGGCCTGTGGGAAAGGCAGCTACGGCAGGCTCGGACTGGGTGACTCCAACAACCAGTCGACCTTGAAGAAGCTGACCTTTGAGCCCCACCGAGCCATCAAGAAAGTGTCCTCATCCAAGGGCTCGGATGGCCACACCTTGGCCTTCACTACGGAGGGGGAGGTCTTCAGTTGGGGGGATGGCGATTATGGCAAGCTGGGCCACGGGAACAGCTCCACGCAGAAGTATCCCAAACTCATCCAGGGTCCTCTTCAAGGCAAGGTCTGTGTCCGAGGTTATTGGCACATTGCGAGCCTCGATCACACGGTCAGTGAGATGTGCACACTGCTGTGATGAATAGTGTGTGTAATTCAATATCATGAAACCATAACAATGGACATTCTTATGCAGTAGGGCATTGTGTTCCAGTCTTCATGGTAAGTTCAGTGTTGCATGTTGCACATCTCGCTATTGCTCTTTGTATTTCATCGTAATGCAGCTTTGGTTTCAGTTCACACTTGTGTTGTCTGTTACTCTTTCTGGTACCTGATGACCTGGGTTTTTTCATGCTGTGCTGGACAGGTGGTGGTCTGCGTGTCTGCTGGGTACAGGCACAGTGCTGCGGTCAGTGAGGATGGCGAGCTCTACACCTGGGGAGAAGGCGATTTCGGAAGATTAGGTACTTTCTAGCCACGGTCACTTTGACATGCAGGTTATGTTCATCTTGCGTGTGTTCGGTTATGAGATGGCACAAGCTGGGTGACGCCTTGCAGAGATGTGACGGATCAGAGCACTTTCTGGTGGGAATGTTCCTCTAGGACACGGTGACAGCAACAGCAGAAACATTCCTACTCTGGTGAAGGACATCAGCAACGTCGGCGAGGTGTCTTGTGGCAGCTCTCACACTATCACTCTGTCTAAAGACGGTCGCACCGTCTGGTCCTTTGGGGGCGGTGACAACGGTGAGTGGTCCCTTGCTGTCGTGCGACTGTAAGGTGCAGTCAAAGCCCAGGCGCTGCGGTTCCATGCCATCATTGCGTGCTTCTCCCCTGCAGGGAAGCTCGGACATGGAGACACGAACAGAGTGTACAAACCCAAAGTTGTGGAGGCCCTGCAGGGCATGTTCATACGGAAGGTTTGCGCTGGAAGCCAATCTTCCCTTGCCCTGACGTCTACAGGACAGGTGAGTCTGGAGCTTCGGGTCACTGTGGTCAAGCATAAGTCTATCAGATGATAATCATAGGTTATTATATCCCATTAATCACATGGGCCCCGGGGTGAGGCAGTGAGCTTAGCGCATACTCCGTCGCGTTCCCCCGGGTCTCCTCCTCCGACTGTTTTCTCTAGGTACAGCTGTGTGTGTATGTGTGTGTGTGTCCACCTCTGCAGGTGTATGCATGGGGCTGTGGAGCTTGCCTGGGCTGCGGTTCCTCTGAGGCCACAGCTCTCAGACCAAAGCTGATAGATGAACTTGCCACAACAAGAGTGGTGGACATCTCCATTGGAGACAGCCACTGTCTGGCCTTGTCACATGGTAATGGAGGCTTATGGCATATTGACATTTCCTTGGAGATGGTCACTGTCTGACTGGGTAATGTCTTGTGATAGATTGACTAGACAGAATAAGAAAATAAATCGTTTCATCAATGTCATCTATTCATTGGTACCTTGTTGTGGCTTGTGCTGTTCTTCGACTGTAGACAATGAAGTGTATGCCTGGGGTAACAATTCTATGGGGCAGTGTGGTCAGGGCAACTCGACGGGGCCTATCACCAAACCCAAGAAGGTGATTGGCCTGGATGGAGTTGCCATCCAGCAGATCTCGGCGGGTACCTCGCACAGCCTGGCGTGGACCGCTCTGCCCAGGGATCGGTGAGTGTGCACAGCAGTGGGCTTGCATTAGGGTTAGGGTCCTGACACAGCCCTATACTTTTCCTGTGTTGTCGTTTAAAGCACTACGTTATGTACAAGATGTGAATGTAGTAATGCTGATGAGAGAGGAGGTTTGCTTGGAGAAGTTAATAAAACAAGGTTTCAAGCTTTTGCTGTTGTTAATGTAACACAATACCCCAGATTGGCTGCTCATCACTGGCTTTATTCAACTGTTTGACTTATGAAGCAGTTATCAGTTTTAAGCACTGATAGACCTCTGGGAGTCCTCAGTGTCTTTTGCTTCTCTTCACAAGGCAAGTGGTTGCTTGGCATCGGCCATATTGTGTTGACTTGGAAGAAAGCACTTTCTCGCACCTGCGGTCCTTCCTGGAGCGCTACTGCGATGGCATCAACAGTGAGGTGCCACCCCTCCCCTTCCCGTCATCACGGTAAGCTCCTAGGCTGTGCAGTGAGGCGTTTAAGCTCAGAACTGGTGGGGTTAAGTCAGTCACCACCTGGTACTGATCGCTTGCCGTTGGTTACCGCACGGCTTCCGGTCAGGTTACATTGTGTACCAGTTGACGGTACCGGGTGATCCCACCCACAATGCATATCTAAGCTAAGCCAAACTCTACTGCTGATTTGTCTGACATAACACCTCCCTCTTCCTTTAGCATAAAATATTATCAGTAAGACTGTTCTGTTTACCTACATCTTACCTGTGCATTTTTGACTCGTGTTGCATGCCTTTCAAACACAGTATACTTCTTTTTCACAGGGAGCACCATAACTTTCTGAAGCTGTGTCTGAAGCTCCTGTCCAATCACCTGGCCCTGGCCCTTGCAGGAGGCGTTGCCACCAGCATCCTGGGCCGCCAGGCCAGACCCCTGCGGAACCTTCTCTTTCGGCTCATGGACTCTTCTGTGCCGGATGAAATCCAGGAGGTGAGCATGTTCAGATGACCTGCACGGCCTTTTTGCACGCGATGCACGGCCGTAAGTGACGCCAGTCCTGCCGTGTGTTTCAGAGCGTGATCGAGACCTTGTCAGTCGGGGCTACGATGCTCCTCCCTCCTCTCCGCGAGCGGATGGAGCTCCTGCACTCGCTGCTGCCCCAGGGGCCCGACCGATGGGAGAGCTTATCCAAGGGACAGGTGTTGTGCCATCCTCTGCTTCCTGTCTCACTCCTTTTACCTTTGGCATAAGCAGCTGAAGCCTTGTTCTCATTGACTCCCAACTCAGGCTAGGTACAATGTCTCGTTCCTCTGTCTTCTGATGGTGGACAGGTCAGACACTGCATTAGAAATTACTAATTTAGTTATTGATGGGTGGAAAAGGAGAAAATAACAGTCAGAGGGACACTGAGAGACCAGATTCATAAAATTCATAAAAGTGAAAAAGCTCTAAACTGGTTGTATCTGACCAGCTGGCCTGTCAGCAGTTTGTAGCTTAAAAAAATGAAACTCCCAATCCTCCGTAGTCCTCTGTTTTCGGTACAGCCAGAACACCAAGATTCACTGCTGTGCAGACAGATTTAAGGTTAGGGGTGAACTCTCCCATCCTCTGTAGTCCTCTGCTTTTGGTACAGTCCAGACACCAGGACTGACTGTGGTGCAGATGGATTTACACGGGACGTCAGCTGTGTGGGACATGCTGACTAGAACAGCCGCTTCCCAAGCTGAGACCCACTATGGGGTGGCTCTTTTGCAGAGGATGCAGCTGGACATCATTCTGACCAGTCTGCAGGACCACACCCATGTGGCATCGCTGCTGGGGTACAGCTCGCCGCAGGATGCCCCGGAGACCACTTCCTCGGGTGCAGCTTTTGGCCCAAGTACAGACGCCGCTGACGGCCACCCCGACACCCACCTGGCCGAGATCTTGATGAAGACGCTGTTGAGGAATCTTGGTTTCTACACAGTGAGGATGTGGCGTCGACTCCCGTCACCAAAATTATACCATCAGACCATACCTTTAAGACGAATGGTCGTTTTCAATTTACTTTTTCCATCCGGAAACGCAATCCTTCCATCTCTAGGATCAGGCCTTCGGGGAGTTGGAGAAGAACAGCGATAAGATCCTCCAGGGCACGTCGCCGTCGGACAGCAGCCAGCCAGCCCACCTGCACGAGCTGCTATGTTCCCTGCAGAAGCAGCTGCTTGCCTACTGCCACATTAACAGCGTCACTGAGGTGAGGCCCCTGGGGGCCCAGCGCTTGCCCAGCCTCGCCAGTCCATGCCAGCTTTAACCTCGGTCATCACAGTGCCTAATAAACACAATGCTTTGCCCTCAGTGTTTTGAGGGGCAGCCATTGGTCTGAGTCACTGAGCAGAGTAGGAACGTGCTCAGCTCGTATGCGTTGGAGTTTGTTTTAGCAGGCCCCCCATCGGACCCCGTCAGCGTCTCTCTCTCCCTCCTGCCCAGAACTCCAGCAGTGTGGCTTTGCTCCACAAGCACCTGCAGTTGCTGCTTCCTCACGCCACGGACATCTTCTCCCGTTCGGCCATGCTGCTGCGTGAGAGCTCATGGAATGGAAGCGTGAGTCAGAAGCTGAGGGGTAAGGCGTCGGACATAGAGTAGCGTCACCTCCTCAGTGATGCCCCACTGCTGGACTTTGAGTAAGACCCCCCACCCCCCCACCCCGTCCTCGTGGTCTCTGCAGACGTCCTGTACGTGTCAGCAGCGGGTGGCATGCTGTGCCAGATCGTCAGCTCCCTGTTGCTGCTGCCTGTCTCTGTGGCTCGGCCGCTGCTCAGCTACTTGCTGGACCTGCTTCCCCCACTGGACCGCCTCAATCGGCTGCTGCCGGCAGCCAGCCTGCTGGAGGACCAGGAGCTGCAGTGGCCCCTTCATGGTAGGGCTCCATGGGCTGTGTCCTGAGTGTGGGCGGTTGAGGCCTCCCTTCGTACCCGATTTCTCCTTAAATGAGGGACCTCCTCTTCCCTCCAGGCACCCCTGACTTTGTGGATCCTGCAGGAATGCCCCTCCCCCAGCCGGCACAGTCTTGGGTGTGGCTGGTGGACCTGGAGCGCACTGCGGCTCTACTAGTGGGCCGCTGCCTCGGGGGCATGCTGCAAGGGGCGGCGACCTCCCTGGAGGAGCTGGACACTGCCTATTGGTTGAAGACGCCGCTCTTCAGCAACGGCCTGGAGATGGACATCCCCCGGCTCGGTAGGACTCGGAGTTCCGAGGGGCCTGCTGCGGAGGCCATGCCCCAGACTTACCAAGTTGTCTGTCACCCAGACCACTGCATCACCTCCCTGCTGGAAGTGGCTCTGTCTGGAAACGAGGAGAAGAAGCCCTTTGAATGCACCCTGCGTCCTGAGATGACCATGCTGGTGGACCTGGCCTTGGGTTCGACCAAGGAGCCCGCCAACAGCCTGTGGATGAACATGCAGGACTATGCTGTTAGCAAAGGTAAGACTGAGGTGAGGTGTTCGAGTATGAATACTATTAGGGCAGCTCAGTGTGCAGCAATGTGGCCTCACACCTCCAGGATTGGGGTTTGAATCCCCCATCTGTTCTGCATGCTCTACCCGTCTTGTGTGGGTTTCTTCCTGTTTTTCTTCAGCTTGCAGTCAGGCTAACAGCATGTATTCCAGCCCTGTGCTGCCTAAGATAGACTCCATGCCCCCTGCCCCGACCCTGCACTGGATAAGCAGTCAGAGGATGAATGACAGATGATAAAAGCATTGTAATTGAAGATGAGACTGCTGAGAATCATCTTCTTTCCAGACTGGGACAGTGCTACCCTGAGCAACGAGTCACTGCTCGATATGGTGTCGCGATTCGTCCTGGCTGCCTTACTGAAACACACAGGACTGCTGGGCCAAGCTTGTGGAGAGGGCAGGTGTGTAGTACCCTGTGGTTTAACGTGGAGCCGCGTGCTACCCCATGACTCATAAGTCAGGAAACACCCTCCCATCCCAGCAGGTATCACCCCTGCAAGACCTTGACCGAGGTGTACCGCAGCGTTTATAAAGTCCGGAACCGCCTGCTGGCCTGTAAAAACATGGAGCTGGTTCCAACACGCCCGTCGTCCAGGGACAGGCGGGTAGGTTTCCCGCTGGAAATTGTCACCTGTCAGCTGATGCATGGTGACTCCGCCTTCTGAGCTGCGTCTCGCCTTCAGCTTTCAGACAATCAAGACTCCCTGGATCTGGACCCCCAGGAGCATGCGTTCACGCGCACTATTGACGAGGAAGCCGAGCTGGAAGAGCGGGCCGACTGGGACCGCGAGCGGGAGCGCGAGCGTGAGGAAGGTCATCCAGAGCAGGACAACGAGGAGGAGGAGCGGGAGCACGAGGTCATGACCCCTGGGAGTGAGTACTGGAGCCTGCGCTGTGGCACTAATGCTGCTAGCACTAGCTGATGGCAATCCTGACGCTGCTCCTGCAAGCTGCTGTGAAGAGCAGGGAAGGTGGAGTCATATGGTGTGGTCACAGTGACACCTCTCAGGCTGGACCTAACAGAGTTTTATATAATTGTCAGACTCGAAGCAGGACTTGTCAGAAAAGATGAAACGATGAGAACCGCTCTTCTGACCTAATGTGATATAGATTTGAATTTCTCTCTGCTTTAAACTTTGGTTAAATATTTCTCAATGTTCGCCAAACTTCATGACGTAGTTGCTGGTACCTCGTCGTGCTGAGATCGTGTTTCTGACTGACTTTCTGTCTGGCCTCATTACGACATCGCTCTGGCCTGTCCTTGCTGTCGCTTTGCTCTGTGAGGGTTCGGGCGCTGTGTTTTGGCTTCAGCCCCACAGCGACCCCTCTAATCCCTGCTCTGTGTTTCTTGTGTCGCACGGTACAGAAATCTTTCAATGTTTCCTCTCAGCGCGGGAAGTAGCTCGCGGTCGCGAGCGGGAGCGGGTCAGCAGCGGCGGGGGTGGCAGCCTGGGTTCGGCCCCGACGCTGCGAACCCAGGAAGAGCCCCCCCAGGCCCAGGCGGAACGCCGCAACAGCTCCGGGCCCCCCGAGGGACAAGACTTGTACACGGCGGCCTGCAACTCTGTGATCCACCGCTGCGTCCTGCTGGTCCTGGGGGTGAGCCCGGTTCTGGGTGACCCACTGAAGCAGCAGAGGGAGGATGGGCCCATCCCTGCAGCGAGTGCAAGCACCCAGGAGGCAGCGGGCTTCATGACCAGGTGGGAGACTCATCTTCTGGCCCCATGCCAGCTTACTGACCGCTCCTGCCCTGTTTAAAGTCCATGCCCTTCAGTGTGAATGCTCGTGGCATCCTGAGAATAAAGCGCTCTGGTAACATTAGAGCACTTTGGTAACATGAGGGAAGAGGAAGTACTGTTACGCCTCTTCCCATAAGGTTACATCATTTGTCAGGGGGGCATTGGTAGTTGCCGGTATTTCCTGCACCAGCTCACCTCCCCTTTGGAGCCTGGAGGTATTTAATGACATATGTGCTGACAGGTGCTGTTTGTTATTCCTGCTCTTTCCAGGAATAACCGCAAATAAACAAGACCTTTACAAAGATACAAATTCTAGGATCTCAGAAGGGATGTTTGTGGTTTCTGGGTGTTTGTCCAAAATATCCAAGGGGACTTCAGCGAGTGACCAGTTTGCCTCTGTCTAGGAGCGAGAGCCTGACAGCCGAGAGTCGTGCTGTGCAGGCCAGCCCAAGCTTCAGGCTCATCAAGTCCAGGAGTGAGTCAGACCTGTCGCAGCCAGAGTCTGACGAGGAAGGCTATAGTCTGGTGAGCAGCCCCCCCCCCCCCCAGTGGAGAATTCAGTCAACTGCACAAGTCCAAATTCATTTCAGCAGTTAGGCATGCCGATCATCTGACACTACAGCAGGATACTTTTCTGAATTAATATGTTTTTTTGTAAATTTTTCAGAGTGGAAGGAGAAACGTTGATTTAGACTTGGCCTTTTCTCACAAAAAGAGAGGTAAGATCAATATCTAGTGTGGGTTAGACTTAAAAGGAGATTTTGATCTTGAACTGTTATTTCAAGTTGTATTATTAATATTGACTTATTAGTGACCATATGCATTGTAGGATTTCCATGTTCTTTCCCTTGAAGGGTTAAATGTAGAATAGTCTGTGTCAGTGTTTTATCGCACTTTAGTATTTTGTCATTGACCCATCTTTCTGTAAAGGCTGGCACTATGGGTGATTGTAGCTATTACACAATGGAAGAGGCTTTATTAATGAATCAAAATGGTAGCTAGTGGAAGTCTCCATTTCATGCGTGCAGGCCTCTGTGTGCTGTATGCAGCGTAGGACGCCTGGTGCCAGGCTGTTGTTTTACCCGTCTCCCGTCTGTCTCTCTATCCTCCTGTGGTAGTGTGTTTACTCCTTTTTGGCCAGTTGAGCCCCAGAATCAAGAAGAGCTACAAGCAAGTAAACGATGGCATGTTTAACCTCGTCCTTCCTAGAGACGGTGCTCTGTCCATGACTGCAATGCGGCTTCATTCCCCCCGGCAGGCCTATTGAGCCAGCTGCTCCATTCCCGATGCATTGATCCAGCATTCTCCATTTGTGAAAAACCCAGGCGTCCATCATGCCAAATCCAGCGCCGTTGCATACTTAAGATGTGTTATGTTGCTTTGGGATTTAGGTCAGCAAATTTGCATAGTTCTGTGAACCCATAGGGATTTTTCTACAGAACTTCACCTCTGCTCTGTCATCTATAAGGAAGAGGTCGACTTAGATGAAATTGATTAGAGTAATTCGGGAGCTTTTTCAGAAGGATTTTTAGTATGAGCTTCACAAATATATTCAGTATTTGTTTCTGAGTGAAATGCTGTTTGAGTAGGCCAGCGGTAAGTCCTCTTTTTAATACCGTGTCACCAAATACCACGCTGCTACATAGCAGCCTGCAGAGCACCTGGAGGAGCTGCAAACACAGCAGGCCAATGACACGGACGGCTCGCATCTCTGGCCTTCTGAACAGCGTGCCAGGGAGTGGGCGAAAGACAGGCATTTGGAAGGGACCATAAACCATGCACCTCCGACCCCCTGCCAGCTCCACTACTGTCTGGTTCTTTCAATGTGCTCTTCTCGCCCAGAGATGCTTCCACAGAGGCAGCGTTTGATTTGGTGCCCTGTCTTGCTTGTTTTGGAAATGGCGCACGATGAGGGGGTCTAGTGGACCCCCTTCAGCGCTGGATGCCATACTTTATGTACCTTAGCTTCTGCTAGCTGCTCTTCCATTCAAACTTTTCAGAGTGTATATTGTCTCTGCTTCCTGCACCCCCCCGGTATGTTTCTGTTTTGCTCATGGGAAATACCAGATGTATGTATGCCTTCATTGGAGTATGAATCATGAGCTCTGACCCCGGCAGTCATACAGCATGGACCCCCCACCCCCCAGCCATCCATACAGCTTTAATGCATCGTCGCATCCTCCCTGTGCCTGTCTCTGAAAAGCTGTGCCCGCTGTCCCCTGCAGGCCTGCTGCGCAGTTCCCCGGATACCCTGGCCGACTCCTGGGCTCGGGTCAAGCACAGTCGTGACCGCCTGTACACCCTGCCCGGTTCCTACGAAGACTCGGACCTTGACCTGAGCAAGACACTGGGGGTGCATGCATTGATCGAGAATGTCGTCAGCTTCGTCAGCGGCGACGTGGGAAACGCCTCGGCTTTCAAGGAGCCTGAGGATGGCATGTCCACCAGCCCTCAGTGTGCCGTGATCGCCATGGAGCAGCAGCAGAGCCGAGCCGAGGTGACGGGTCTCACGACAGATGGGTAACGTGTAGGCGAGGTCGACATTCCTGCAGATTCGTCTGAACTGTCAGTTCAGAAAGCAGAGTGTGGTTTATTAATGCCGGATCTATTTAGTCGCTCTCAGCTGACACCTTCTTGTGTATGCATGTGGAAATCGCCCATTGTAAGAGGGCTCCTCTTTTACTGGGACGCAGCTGCGCCTGGAGGCCCTGCATCAGATCGTGGCGCTCATCTCGGGCATGGAGGAGAAGAGCAGCCAAGACTCGGACGCGGGCTGCCTCGGCTCTAGCTTCCAGTCCACCTCTCTCCTCACCTCCGTTAGGCTGCAGTTCCTGGCCGGATGCTTCGGCCTGGGCACCGTGGGCACCGCGGCACCCAAGGGAGAGAGCGTCCAGCTTCACCACTATCAGGTAGGGTGCCACTGGGTGGTGTACCTGAGATCTGCTGCCTGGGATTCAGCAGTGTGGTGCTGTCAATGTAAGAATATTGTCTTTGTGAGTTTGAGGTTAAAGGAGTGAGTAGGGATGTGTTTGACACTTGCTGTTTTGGCCCAGGATGGCATTAGAGCTGCAAAGAGGAGCATCCAGATGGACATCCAGACAGCTGTGCACAAGATCTACCAGCAGCTGTCTCTAACCCTGGAGAAAGCTCTGCAGGCCAACAAGCACCACATAGGTAGTGATTCTCCAGAGGAATTAACTGACCTGGGCCCTTTCCACATACTTCCCTGCTGTTTAGTCTTGTATCTATGGCTGTGCAGTGTTGACGTAGCTATATTTGGGTTTTTAGAAGCCCAGCAGCGCCTCCTGCTGGTGACTGTGTTTGCACTGAGCGTGCGCTACCAGCCAGTGGACGTGTCCCTGGCGATTTCCAGCGGGCTACTGAACGTGCTGTCCCAGCTCTGCGGCACGGAGACCATGTTGGGCCAGCCCCTGCAGCTGCTGCAGAAGCCGGGAATATCGCAGCTCGGCACAGCACTCAAGGTGGCCAGCACCCGACTGCTGCAGATCCTGGCCATCAGCACCGGGTGAGCCTCTAAATTGAGGGAGCTCCCCCCCCCCGACTGCATGCGCGGTGCTCTGTGCGTGACAACTGTGCTCTGTACTGTGCAGGACTTACGCTGACAAGCTGAGCCCCAAGGTTGTGCAGTCACTCCTGGACCTGCTGTGCAGTCAGCTGAAAAAGCTGCTGTCCCGGGCTGGTGTGAGCCTGCTGCCGGGCGACAGGGACCACGAGGAGAAGTCCGAGGAGAGCTTGGACGCCGAAAAGAAGGATTTCAGGGGTAGGCCCTCACTTACCACAGTGGCTGCCGCAGGGCAGATGTTTTCAGCTGTTCCCTACCGAAATAGTACTTCCTCTCAAGAGCACCTGCTGAGGCCTTAATGAAGTGCTGTGTTAACTGCGTTGTCTGTCGCTTTAGATGAGTGTAAAATGGAAATACTGTTAAAGATGGCGATGGGTCAGTCAGTTCTGCCTCACTTCCTGCTGCAGCCCTGCTTCGTAAACAGCACACGGCAGAGTTGCAGCTCGGAGATTTCCTGGTGTTTCTGCGGCGAGTGGTTTCTTCCAAAGCCATTCAGTCCAAAATGGCCTCCCCCAAGTGGACAGAGGTGCTTCTCAACATCGCAGCACAGAAGTGCAACTCAGGTGAGGCTCTGCCTCCGCCATGAGGATATGAAAAGGAGAATCTTGTCAGTTCGACGTAGAAGAAGCCATGGACCTTGGGTCTAATCATGGTACGTTTTTGTCAGGGGTCCCTCTAGTGGGCAACCTGAGAACGCGACTCCTTGCACTTCACGTCCTGGAGGCGGTTCTTCCAGCCTGTGAGTCGAGCGTCGAGGACGACCAGATGATGCAGGTCAGCTTTTCTGAAACCTGGCCTGCGAGGTTGTAACCGTCGGTTCAGGCGTGCTGAGCGGTCAGCTGACCTTTTATCTTTCAGGTTGTGGAGCGTCTCTTTTCCCTGCTGTCCGACTGCATGTGGGAGGCTCCTTTAGCCCAAGCCAAGCACGCCGTCCACGTCAAAGAGAAAGAGCAGGAGTTAAAGCTTCAGGTATTGGTTGTCTCAAGCCACATGCCCAACACCGACAGAAAGCCCACTTTGTCTGAACTACGTCGCCCCCATGCAGGGTGAGGTAGAGGAGGAGGATGAGAACCTGCCCATTCAGGAGGTGTCCTTTGATCCCGAGAAGGCACAGTGCTGTGTAGTGGAGAACAGCCAGGGCCTGACCCATGGCAGTGGGGGCAAGGGCTATGGCCTGGCCTCTACGGGCATCTCTTCAGGGTGCTATCAGTGGAAAGTAAGGGACGCTGCACACGCACGCACGCACACTGCATTTTCCAAGCTCCACTTCCAGGCATTTTCAGACTCATCTGGTCCAGTTTAAAAAAATGGTCAGGTTGATTTGGAGACACAGCAACATTACTCCAAACTTCAAGGCTTCAGATTACTTGGTAAAGGAGGTGTAGACAATATCAGAGGCTCCCAGGCAAACCCCTGCATGATCATTTAAAGGGGCAGCAGCACAGTAGCGTGCATGCAGGGTAGAGCACACTTCAGGATTTGTATTCCTGGTTGTGATCTGTCTTTGCAGTTCTACATTGTGAAGGAGAACCGGGGGAATGAGGGTACCTGTGTGGGTGTGTCCCGCTGGCCGGTGCATGACTTCAACCACCGCACCACGTCGGACATGTGGCTGTACCGGGCCTACAGTGGGAACCTGTATCACAACGGGGAGCAGACACTCACCCTGCCCAGCTTCACGCAGGGAGACTACATCACATGTGTGCTGGACATGGAAGCCAGGACCATCTCATTTGGCAGGAATGGGGAGGTGAGGGAGGTTCGTCAGATGCTTGTCATCCCCTTCCTCACGGCGTAGATATTAGGGCAGGATGTGTTTTGCGCTGATGCGGACACATCTGAAGATCAGTATTTCATCATTATTGACTGCGCATTTTAGGAAATAAAATACTGTTGTACCAAAATCTGTACATGATTTCTATCGTTGTATCGTTGGCTCGACTTGTTAAGGTTTTTGGAATTTCTGTAACCAACAGTTGTGACGACGACTGTATGCATAAGCAGAGTAGCATATAGTATAGGATGCATGGTCCAAGCCTTTAGTCCTGTCATTAATGAGGTAGACATGCATCGTAAAGCCTGTCAGTGGAGAGATATGGGTTTTAATCGGCTTGCTTTTTAATTCTTTTATTTTTTCCTCACGTGCCATCATTGCGAACCACAGGAGCCCAAGCTGGCTTTTGAAGATGTGGATGCCACTGAGCTGTACCCCTGCGTGATGTTCTACAGCAGTAACCCTGGAGAGAAAGTAAGGGAATGAGCCAGGGTGGTCTCATAGCCTGTCATGTGACTCACCAGGACCTTTTAAAGAGGTTAAACCTCCACCATGTTACAGTTTCTAATTCTTCTAATATAATTTGTAATTTTTAATACATCACAAGAAAATAGTCTGCTTAATTCCTTCATTAGAAAAGCTGTTTACAGGACTTGTCATGCCTATTCAGTTAGATGACATTAAAGGGGTGATTAATAAGGCATCCCTGGAAGTACCCTGTAGAGAGACTGCTTTCCCAGCATTCCGGACTGATGTATGGAGAGATCCAGGGAGTTCTGTATTCTCTTCAGGTGAAGATCTGTGACATGCAGATGAGGGGGACCCCCCGTGACCTGCTGCCAGGGGACCCCATCTGCAGCCCCATGGCCACGGTCCTGGCCGAGGCCACCACGCAGCTGATCCGCATCCTGCACCGCACTGACCGGTGGACCCTCCACATCAATCGCAATATGATGGAGCGGCTGCATAAGATCAAGCCTTGCTTCCGTGAGGTGGGCGGAGCCGTCGCCTGGGGCCAGAGGCTGAGGAAGAGCCGCTCGGTACAGAGCCGTGAGGAGCACGATGCCCGCGATGAGCCCCGCGAAATGGAGGAGCGTGGCCGGCATGGTCGACATGGCCTGGCCGAGCTCTCGGAGACGCAGCTCAAGGCGCTGTGCACCGATGTGTGGCCGGTGCTGGCTGTCATTGGCGGTGTGGACGCAGGGCTGCGGGTGGGCGGCCGCTGTGTGCACCGGCAGACCGGCCGACACGCCACCCTGCTGGGCGTGGTCAAGGAGGGCAGCACGTCAGCTAAGGTGCAGTGGGATGAGGCTGAGATCACCATCAGGTACTCGCTGTGACCGGTACTGTGCACTGCAGCAGACCATCACCGTCCCCACTGCCTTAACGTGACGTCACTCATCGACTTAATTGGATATCTTTGAATGCAAATGCTCCCTCAGATATTTGTGGAGAAATGTTATGAGCCATAATTCTCTTGTATTATACCACTTTTGAGTTTATACTGTTAGAGAGCTTGTTTCTTAAAAAGCCTTGGTTTCTTTTTAAATCTTAATTTTTATAGTGATTTGTCTAGTGTTTTTGCCATTAAAATGAGGATGGAGTTATGCTCATTAATACTATCCTATAGCTTTGTTTGCACAGCAAGGCCTGAGACATATCCCATAATTCCCTTTACTGTGCCCTTATTGATGCATGTCTGTTCATGTCATTCTGCTCTCCTCCCATTATGCACTTCATCTTAAGTTGTCCCCCTCATTTGGCTTGCTCTCCTGTGTCTCACCTCCTCCCTGTCCCTCACTCTTCTTTCCTCTGTCGCTCTGCTCTTCATTAAAGCTTCCCAACTTTTTGGTCGCCTAGTGACACTCCGCTGTACAACCTGGAGCCTTGCGAGCCACTGCCCTTCGATGTGTCTCGCTTCCGTGGACTGACAGCCTCCCTGCTGCTCGACCTCACCTGCCTGGCCAGTGTGCATGAGGACGCAGGCCGGCTGAGCGCCCGCCGCCACGACCGCAAACACCGCCACGAGTCGGAGGACAAGGCGGAGCCCCAGGGCGATGAGAGGGAGAGTAGTGGCAGTGACCTCCGCGTCTCTCACAGCCTGGATGAAGTCAAGGCCCATGCAGAGGTGGACAGCCAGCACGGCGCCACCGACGGCCGCAAGAGGCCCCACGAGCATGGCGGCAGAGGGCACGACTTGGCGCAGTCGGAGATGCATGCCGTGCAGCTCTCCTACCTCTACCTGGGCGCCATGAAGACGCTGAGCGCCCTTCTCAGCTGCAGCAAGTACGCCGAGCTGCTGTTGATCCCCAAGGTGCCTACGGAGAGCAGTCACAATGCGGACTGTGCCAGCTCGCCTGTCTCCCAGGAGGAGCTGGAGATGCGCGCTGCCCTACAGTTCCTCATGCGCCACATGGTCAAGCGGGCGGTCATGCGCTCGCCCATCAAGCGCGCCCTGGGGCTGGCCGACCTGGAGCGGGCCCAAGCCATGATCTACAAGCTGGTGGTCAGCGGCCTCCTGGAGGACCAGTTTGGGGGAAAAGCTAAGCCTGGTAAGCAAGCAGCTTCTTAAGGGCTCCGCGAAGGGAAGGGCTCCGCTCTAAGGTGGAGAACCACGCTGAGCAGGGAGCAGGAAACACTGCCTTGCTGGTGCCGCTGTCCGCAGTTCTGGCTTCAGCGCTCATCTGTCTGTCTCTCGGTCGGTGCTAGAGGTGGACGTGGAGACGGAGGAGACCAGCGGCGGCCAGCAGGCACAGACTCCAGTCACAACCAGCCCCTCAGCCTCCAGCACCACCTCCTTCATGAGCAGCTCCCTAGAGGACACCACCACAGCCACCACCCCTGTGACAGACACGGAGACCGTCCCGGCTTCTGAATCACCTGGCGTCATGCCGCTCAGCCTGCTCAGGTCCAACTGCGCCTCCGGTCGCACCACACCCACACGTCTTCAGACTGCGGTAGTCAAGGCCAATCACTTACCAAGACCAGCTTTACCATAAAAGAATGATGTGATCTTTTGGCATTTTCTTTTTCCCCCCATGTATATTTTGCCAAAAATATGTAGTCATAAAATTAGGATGATATAATTATTTAACTTTTGTCTTTCAAAATGTCTTGTTTCCCAAAGCTTATGTTTCTTTTTTTAAAACAGACAAATGTTCTCCAGCTACCCAACCACCACCTTGCTGCCCACACGTCGGGCACAGACCCCTCCGGTGTCCTCTCTCCCCACGTCCCCCTCAGATGAGGTGGGCAGACGACAGAGCCTGACTTCTCCCGACTCCCAGCCGAGTAGGCCGACAAATCGCACAGGTACGTGTCTGTACCCACTGAGCACTGGGATATTCACCTGCAGACACCACCCTGGTCAGTCCTGCAGCTGTGTACACATTGCACTGAATACAGATGGAAGAACTCCCACCAGTTTGCTATGTATTCTGTTCAAAGACTGGACTTTTTTTATGAAAACGTGAAGACAGGCTGTCTGCTGGGAAACGGTGGGTTGTGATTTTTGGCCGTGATACCACCTGTGCAGGACCCTGCAGTGTAACGGCTCTCTGTTCTTCAGCCCTGTCCGACCCCAGCAGTAGGCTATCTACCTCCCCTCCACCCCCTGCCATCGCCGTGCCCCTACTGGAGATGGGCTTTTCCCTGCGTCAGATCACCAAGGCCCTGGAAGCCACAGGTAAGGAAGGCACCTTGCTGTTGACCTGTTGGCCTGGGACAGTACATCCATCGACTTTTCGTGCTCATATTGTTGTCTTTTAAGAGTTCCACTGTGGTCTAAAGCCTTCTATTGTTGCCCTTTTTGCCAGATTAACACCGCTGGGTTTTTTCGTGACTGTGCTGGGTGTATTGTTCGTTGAATTATATTGAGTCGTGTTGTGTTCTTAGGGATGATTGGCAACAGCTAAAACTGTCCTGACTGCTTGCAGGAGCCCGAGGAGAGGCCGATGCCCAGAACATCACGGTGCTCGCCATGTGGATGATCGAGCACCCGGGAACTGAGGATGAGGAGGAGCGTCATGTGGGCGGAGGGACGGACTCCTGCCCTGGGGCCATGGCCTCAGGGTTAGGGGGCAAGTGCTTGGACAGAAACTACCCCCCATCACCTGGCGACATCCCCACTGCAGACGCTGCTGAGATGGAAGAGGGTTTTAGTGAGAGGTACCAGATTGCAATGTTTGGACCACACTTGAGCTTCATGTGTTTGACTGATCTTACTGTGTGCAAGTATCTCCCCGACCCTGGGGTGGATGTGGTCAATCTTCATACATTATTACAAAGTGTTGGGTTCGCTGGCCTCCCCACTTCAGCCCAGATGGCGTGGACCAGGAGAGTGCTTCTGCTTCCAGCGGTCCCACCTCCAGGGGGCGCTCCACCACCAGCAGAAAACATCGCTTTGACCTGGCAGCACGGACTCTTTTGGCTCGAGCTGGTGAGCGCACCTGCCCACCGCCACCCCTCCATCTGTATGCCTGCCATTTGGAACTCACAGGGAGAGCCCAGACTGTTTGTTGATGCAGTTAAACATGTGGGCCTACAGGTGGCGCTCTTTACAGTTGTGTATAATTCACACACAGCACTCATCTTTGCTTCAAGCTGGGGTAAGTGGAGTTTCAGTTCCTGCTGATGCTTCTGTCCTCCCACAGCAGGCCTGTACCGTTCGGTCCAGGCTCACCGCAGCCAGAGCCGCCGCGATGCCTCAGGCCTGCAGCAGGACCCCGGTGCCCTCTATGACTTCAACTTAGACGAGGAGCTTGAGATTGACCTGGACGACGAGACCATGGAAGCCATGTTTGGCCAGGACCTGGCCAGTGACACAGACATTCTGGGAATGTGGATCCCAGAGGTACTGGACTGGCCAACATGGGTGTGTGTGCCTGCAGCGAGGGCTGCTTTTGCTTTCCTTATTTATTCTCATCCATCCAGGAAGCAGATGCTGACGTCCTTTTCTGTGCTGTGTTGCTTTCAGTAAAGACAGGAAGTAACGTGTGCTCACTCATATGGTACTTTGAGGTGCAAAGGCACTAAAGCCAGCTTCTTAAAACTGGCAAAGGCTTTCTTTCATGGCTCGCTTCGCTGAGGATGACCACTTTTAATATGCGCTGCTTACAGTGTGGATTTACTGTGCTGCACCCCCTGCTGGTACAGCTGTGCTAACAAAAGGGCGGCGCCCTGTTCTTTTTTCATTTTGGCAGCATGTGTGCGAGGCAGAGGAACGGGAGGACGTTGTGGTTTGTGAGCTGTGCGAGGCCAGCGTAGCCAACTTCAACCAGCACATGAAGAAACACCACCCCGGCTGTGGCCGCAGTGCCAACCGCCAGGGTTACCGCAGCAACGGCTCCTACGTGGACGGATGGTTCGGGGGCGAGTGTGGCAGCGGCAACCCTTATTACCTGTTATGCGGCAGCTGCAGGGACAAGTACCTGACTGTCAAAAGCAAGGCCAAGGTGCCTGTCCTGGAGAGGTCAGCATCGCCCTGGCAGTCCTTATTTACTTTGAATGGATTGTGTTGTGGCATTGCATCTCCAGGGCTGTTGGTCTGGATCCCAGCCCCCCTCCCCCTTTCTGTGTAGAGTGTGCATGTTTTCCCCTTCATTTGTGCACATTTAGTCTGGGTACTCTGGTTTTTTTTCTCACGCTATTCAAAAACGTGATTAGGTAAACTGGCATCTGTCTGTAGTTTGTGTCTGTGTACCCTGTGATGGACCGGTACCCCATCCAGGGTGCTCACTGGTACAGAATACAGGCTGACCATGATCCAGCAGTGGTTCAGCGATGGCTGGATGGATGTCTTAATACAGCTCTGCTTTCATATGTCGTGTCATATGTTCCTTTTTTTTTTTTCTTTTTTTTTTTTTTTGAGCAATTACAGATACAAAGGACAGGCTCCAGACCTCCTGGGGAAGCAGGATAGCGTGTATGAGGGTGAGTAGAATGTTGGTGTGACCTTCCCCCATCCCCGAAACACAGGGTCAAAGAGTGCGGGAGCTGACCAGCCAGCTTGCTGTCTTTTGCCGCAGAAGACTGGGACATGCTTGATGTGGACGAGGATGACAAGCTGACCGGTGAGGAGGAGTTTGAGCTGCTGGCAGGCCCACTGGGCCTGAGTGAACGCAGGGTGGTCCCAGAGGCTGTGCAGTTTCCTGACAGCGACCCACTCGGGGCGTCTGTCGCCATGGTCACTGCCACCAACAGCATGGAGGAGACGCTGTTGCAGATAGGTATGTGTGTGGGTGTAAGTTCATTTGTGGTTCCACTTAACGTGACTGAAAAAGTTCTTGAAGTTCTGTATGTTGGCACTTGAAATGGTGCCATTTGCAGCCGCCTGGCTCTCTGAGCCCTCGCCTCTCTGCACCATCACCGTTGACAGTGCCGTCCCTACCCCGTAGGCTGCCATGGCTCAGTGGAGAAGAGCTCCTCGGGCCGCGTAACCCTAGGGGAGCAGGCGGCAGCGCTGGTGAGCCCACATGACCAAGTCATGGCACTGAGGAGGGTCACAGCCGCTGCCCAGGTGCTGCTGGCTAGAACCATGGTGATGAGGGCACTATCACTGCTGTCGGTCAGGTAAGACTAGGCAGGTCCAAGCCGCACTGTCACAGCTCTGAGGCACGTATTTCAAAGTAACTGCATTAATGTGCTGCCCTCTCCTGATCAGCGGGTCCAGCTGCAGTCTGGCAGCCGGCCTGGAGTCCCTAGGCCTGACAGACATCCGAACTCTGGTGCGGCTCATGTGCCTGGCTGCCGCGGGGCGCGCTGGCCTGTCCACCAGCCCCGCTGTTGGCCCAGGGGCCTTGGAGCGTCCCCGTGGGGCTGCCAAGGCCAGCAAGCCCATCTCCTGCCTGGCTTACCTGAGCACCGCCGTGGGCTGCCTGGCTTCCAACAGCCCCAATGCAGCCAAGCTGCTGGTCCAGCTGTGCACGCAGGTGACCCCACATCTATCCTGGCTGGCCGCAAGAGCCACACACTAAGCTTTTGGTCCACTTCCAGCTCCACTTCTTAATGTAACATTAACCTACAGTTATCCTGCTCTCATTTTGCTTTTGCGCTAAAATCCAGAGGATGTTTCTTTTATCACTCATTATTCATTCCTCCTGCTTATGTGAACCATCTGTAATGAAAGACTTTGATAATGAATTTGCAAATAATTTATAAGGTTAATTAAAGACCCAGTGATTATGCAGGGTGTATTAGCATGATGTTACAGTGTCACCAGGTCCCTGATCCTGACTGCCTTATGGTCTGCCTGTAGAACTTGATTTCTGCCGCCACTGGCGTGAACCTTACCACGGTGGATGACCCCGTGCAGAGGAAGTTCCTGCCCAGCTTCCTCAGGGGGGCAGCCGAGGAGAACAAGCTGGTGACCTCGCCCAACTTTGTTGTCACCCAGGCCCTCGTGGCTCTGCTGGCAGACAAAGGGGCGCAGCTCAGGCCCAACCACGACAAGGCCGACATAGAGAAGAGGGGTCAGTCCTGTTGTCTGACATGTCTGTCTATTCCATCCTTCTGGAGTGCATGTATAAGGACCCTCGTTTAGTCATAGTTTGATATGTTGGCCATCTGCTGTATTGTTAATGATTGCCTTAGCTCAATATATCTCAACCCCTGGGCCCTGAGCGCCCTCTAGTGGTCTGCAGATCTCTACTCAGGAGAGGCCATGATGATAAACAGATGGGCTTTGAGGTTGAAAAGGTTGCGAAACTCTGCTTCAGCTTAAGATTCTGTGGGATGTTTGGTCATTATTTTGCTGTGTGAAGATAGGTGAATTTGTGCAGCCTTTTCATTTAGCGCTCAGTGGGGGCTGTTATTTTGGGTTTTTTTTGTATGGTTCATCGTTGCCCTGTTTGCTGTGTGCTGTTTGCTCTGCGTCTCCCCAGCTCACTCTCACTGTTTTCTTCTAGCAGGTTCTGTAGCGCCTTTGATTGCCCACCCTCCTTGTAATCCTTCCGCTGTAGGGCCGCTGGAGCTGGCCAATGCACTGGCGGCCTGCTGCCTGTCATCGCGGCTCTCCTCGCAGCACCGACAGTGGGCAGCACAGCAGCTTGTGCGCACGCTTGCTGCCCACGACCGCGACAACCAGAGCCGCCCGCAGACCTTTGCCGACATGGCAGGGGACCTGCGCAAGTGCTCCTTTGTCAAGCTAGAGGCTCACCAGAGCCGGGTACGTCAAGAGTGAGCATTCCCATGTCAACCTGTTACTGTCCCTTTAAAAGCCAGACTTTCACCGTGCAGCAGTGCTGAGCCTTTCTCCAATAGGAGCACACAGCGTCCCCCATCCATCTGTCTCGTCCCACATTTTCACATACTGTCTATAGGCAGATCCCACTTGGGTTTGACGTAGCTGAAGTTGATTATCAGCCCATCCCTCAGATGCAGGAGTGAGTTTGCATCATCCCAAGTAGCTGCTTGCGTCCGGTGGGAGCTCAGAGCCAACACTCGTCACTGATGTTGATACCCCGCCCTCTGCCCATGGTCACCACTTTGACCTCACGCGGAGCACTGCCCTGTTTTCCAGGTCATCACTTGTGGCTGGTGCTGTAAGAAAGCCCTGCTGGCCACCAGTGGTAATGACGGGACGGTCCGGGTCTGGAGCGTGACTAAAAACCAGTACACCCTGCAGCAGACCTGCGTCTTCAACAAAACGTGAGCATGCTGCAAGTGTTTGCCTGCCTGCATTTGAATGGCACCTGCAGCTCACAGTGGTTCTCGATGACTGTCAATTTGGCATTTTTAAACAGTGATGGCATCGAGCACAATATCACCAGTGAAGTGTTCTGTAGTCTGTGATAATACAATTAACCGTGAATGTTTTCCAGCAGAAGGCTTTGGAATGTTGATGTGTAATTGGCATCACCGGTCCCAGAATGGCCCTCTTGTTCAAACGGAAGCGATTCACAATTGCTCTTGGTTTCACATGGCCTGTTTGAGCACCCAAATGCCTGAAACAAATCAGTTTAATAAGTTTATGATACAGAATATTGACTACTGGCGCAAGGAGTGCAGCCAGCTAAACAGTCTAGGAAGAAGCCAAAAGACATCACAGATTACGTTTAGAATTTGAAAATACTCTTTACATTATTTTTTTTTTTTTTAGAGGCAAGCTAAACTGTCTCACCCATGTGTAAAATCTGATGTCAGCTCTTAAATCAAGCTGTTTCTGTTACTCCAGTTGCTGACGAGCTGCTCTTCTGGCTGATCGTTAATCTCCTGTACATTACACACATTCATTAACTCGTAGCTTGTAGCCATCTTTCCTGTTGGTTTGATGTAATATGTGTGTGATGTGCAGTATAATCTGTCAATTTTACCATATCCCTGTGGTTCTAGATGATAGGATGGTACCTTATGGTGTCACTGTTCTATCTTAATTTCAATTTTACTCATTCTGTGGATGCTTTTTTAAGATTATAAAATGAAGTTTTGCATGATTTTTAAGCTGTGTTTTTATGACAGGGACAGCTCTTCAGAGGAAGGCCTGGGCTCACCAGGGGACCCCAACCTGTCCCCTGTCACCTGGAGTGTCACCGGGAAATACCTGGCTGCTGCTATGGAGAAGATGGTCAACATCTGGCAAGTCAATGGTGAGATGTTGGCTCCTCCTTACCTCCATCTCATCTTCTGCTGTCGTTCCTCCTGTGGCCTCCTCTTGCTGCAGGGTCAGTCAGGGCTGGTGAGACCAGCAGCTCACTCCCTCTGCTTGTACTCCCCCATTCTCTCTCGCTCTTCCTCCCAGAATCATCTGAGAGGCAAGGGAGAGGCACTAATATCCCACCTCCCACCTGACAAGTCCTCCAGGGTCTATTTTGATTTTGTAGGACTCCCAAGCTCGGAGTCCAGGACGCAGCCCACAGCCTCCCTGGTTTTTCTCTGTTTAGACAGAAGTTGGCTTTTCTAAAAGGCCGGTGCTTTCATCAGCTACACATGAGGGCTCCTTGTATTTCTAATGACATGATGAGCCATTTGATTTAAAGCGAGGGTCCAAAAGTCCACTGTCAATGTCCTGAGACTTCTGGGTGAAGCAGAGTTTTATGAGACAGTCTTCGAGCTTTGTGGTGCCTCGAAGAGCGCTGTGCCACTCTGCGGCCATGAAGAGCTGTCCGTGGATGGACTAGAGTCCAATAATTAGGTCAAAAGGGAGTATAAATAATCTAAATCTCATTATTAATGTCAGCTTAAGTGAAGGGTACAGTTGAAAGTTTTCAACAAAGCACGATGCCTTCCATTGGGTGTCCCTGTAAATTCTCAGGCCCTTCTGGCTGTTCTTGGGATCTGCTCGACTGTGCTGCCATTTCACAGGCGTACTCTCCTCAAAGTTCCGGTCTGTCTCCCCCACCCAGGAGGGAAGGGCTTGTTGGACATCCAGCCGCATTGGGTTTCCGCCATGACCTGGCCTGAGAAGGAACCCCCTCCTTCATGGCCCGGGGAGACCCAGGAGGTACTGCTGGTGGGCCGTATGGATGGGTCCCTGGGCCTGATCGAGGTGGCCGATGCTTCTACCATGCGGCGGGTGGAGCTGGAGCACTGCTACAGGAAGGACGGCAAGTGCCTCTCGGTGGTGTGGCCAAGCCTAGGTACCACTCTACAGTGGTGGAACCATGTGTGATCCAGTCTGTTGCTCTCCTTACAGTGGCCGTTATGCACATTGCATGGTACAGCGAGGACAAGCCATTTGCCATTGGCTATGCCGACGGGAAGCTTCTGATCGGCTCTAAAGAGCCACTGGAGAAAGGAGCCGTCGTGCTCATTGATGCGCACAAGGTGAGTCGGTGCTTCAGCGTTTATGTCATTTCTAGAGCTTTCAGGGGCTTGCCAGCCTAACCGCCAGTGCCTGTTTCAGGAGTCCATCACATGTATGAAGTGGGACCCCACCGGACAGACCCTGCTTACCTGTGCCCGTGAGGAAACCGTGAACATGTGGGCGTGTGCTGGCCCAGGGAGCACATGGAGCTGCCTGCAGGCCCTGACTCACCCCGCCATGGTCAACGGCATCGCCTGGTGCCCGCTGCCAGGACGCAGCCCCAGGGCACTCAACATGCTGGCCACGTAGGTGCCTTCACTGCACAGGCAGGGGCGCTCTTAGGATGTGTCTTTTACCCCTAGGCCTCCTCTTTGGTGTTTTTAAGGCCTGAGGCTAGAGATCAAACCCTGTTATTACTGGTCTCCACATACAGGCCAGTGTTCCTCCCTTTAGACCTGAGGCCTTGTTAATTGTTGTTCCGTGCCTGAATTTCAGGTGCTGCCAGAACGGCTTGGTGTGCGTCTGGACCGTCCCTCAGGACGCCTGTGGCTTCTCCGAGTCCAGCCGTGGCCCCTCCGAGGCCTGGTGGGAAGCGGACCCTAGATCCAGACCAAAGGTATGCTGTTGTCACTCAGCAGTGTTCCAGTGCTTGTGGGGTCTCGTTTCCTCACCCCCCGTTTCCCCACAGCACTCTTACAGGAAGCGTAGCAGTGCCGTGTGCGTCTTCCAGCTCAGGGGCCACATCACCTCAGTACGAACTGTGGCATTCAGCCCCGACGGGTTGGCGCTGGTGTCAGGAGGCACGGGCGGCCTCCTGAACGTGTGGTCCCTGCGGGTGAGTGTAGCCCAAGCTCCCTGCTGCCCAGGCTCTCCTTTAAGAACCACATGATGACGTTTCCTTTGTTTCCCAGGATGGCTCGGTGCTGCAGACTGTGGTGGCAGGATCGGGGGCTATTCAGAACACCCTGTGGATTCCAGATGTGGGCGTGGCCATCTGCTCCAACAGGTCTAAGGTTAGCGCCAGTGCCTGGTGCATTTAAGTGACCACTGGCGACAACCGTGGGGCTGACTCTGCTTCGCCATTCTCCCGCAGGACGTTCTCGTGGTGAACTGCACGTCGGAGTTCCTATCCTCCAACCACGTCCTGGCTACGTGCAGGACGGCCCTGAAGAGGCAGGGGGTGGTAGGACTCAACCTGGCACCCTGCATGAGAGCCTTTCTGGAACGGTTGCCGGTCATGCTGCAGGAGCAGTATGCCTACGAAAAGGTGCCTCCCTGTAGCCGAACCTCTGGGTCCTACACTCGTGTAGTAGAAATGCACGAGAACTGTAGCTTTATTTCTTTATTTTTCTTATTTGACTTATTTTTAAGAGGAAAATGATCTGCATTGCAAGTGGTATAATCCTTGCCACATGCAGTTCAGCCTGGTAAAATCCTTGCCACCTTGACTGCCAGTTCATGCTGACATCCAGAACGCTCCTCCTGTCTCCTGGCAGCCCCAAGTGGTATGCGGTGAGCAGCTTGTCCACAGCCCCTATATGCAGTGCCTGGCCTCCCTGGCTGTGGGCCTCCACCTGGACCAGCTCCTGTGCACCCCGCCAGTGCCGCCCCATTTGTCGCACTGCCCTCCAGAGCAGAGCGCTTGGAGCCCTGGAGAGTGGGCCTGGCTTGACTGCTTCTCCACCACCGTCAAGGCCGCCGAGGCGCTGGCACGAGGCTCTGCCTTCCCTGACTCCTTCACCGTCCCTGACCTGGAGCCAGTATCAAGAGAGGAGATGACACTGCTCATGGTGAGGGCCAGATGCCGTCTGGGCTCCGGTAAGCCCCAGGGCCCTACAACATGTGCATTCCTGAATATGTCTGCACACTTTATCACAGGACAATGGTAAATGGATCTCTGGGATGGATGAGCAGATCATGTCCTGGGCCACTTCCCGACCAGAGGTAGGGCTCACCTGAAAATGGTTCAGCATACCGATCTTCCACTGCATACCTTACTATCAGTATGGCCTTGGTACCTAATCAGTTTCACCAGTTGTTAAATATAAATTTATTTAGTTTGAGCCGAAGACAGTGTTGTAAGGTTAATGATTCTTTGAAGGAAGGAATTGACACGAGTCCTATTGTAAAAGGGTGTGTTAATACACCTGTGTGGATAGAGTGGCTCAATACCATGGTTCTCTGGGCCTCATGGTGCCTGTGGCCTCACTGCACTGCCATGCTTTGTGGCAGGACTGGCACCTGGGTGGAAAATGTGATGTGTACCTGTGGGGAGCTGGACGTCATGGACAGCTTGCTGAGGCCGGCAGGAACATCCTGGTGCCTACCCTAGCTTTGTCCTTCTCACAGGCCCAGCAGGTAAGGCATGGGCTGGTTGATAGCAAATCCTTGTTGTGCTACCTTAGAAGGTGGACCTATGGCTTGTTAAATATGCATGCCATCTGCTGGATTTATCTTCATGATCATTCGCTCATATTTTAGCACGATGATCGCTTTTGGGAAATTAGCTTCTCGCGGCCCCATCCATTATTCATGGTGTGGCGGCTGCGGCTACGCCGACCGCTTCTATTCTTAGAAAGACACCTCATGCACGTTGTCTCCCCTGTGGCAGGTGGTGTGTGGCCAAAACTGCACCTTTGTGATCCAGGCTAATGGAACCGTGCTGGCCTGTGGGGAGGGCAGCTATGGCCGCCTGGGCCAGGGAAACTCTGATGACCTGCACGTCCTCACTGTCATCTCGGCCCTGCAGGGTAGGACGGCTCCACCTGTTGACTAATAGCTGCATTGTTGGCAGCTAAAAATTACTTGGATAAAATGCTAATGTTGTGTAATCTGCAGTTCTTTGTTTCAGTTGCATTTGACTGCCACTCTTTAAGGGCTTTCTCATAGGGGCTGATACACTCCAAAGGGAACCACAATGTAGCTCAATTCTCGTGAGCAGGCGCAAGACATGTTCTGTAACTGTGCTCTTTCACCATGTGCCGGCCTCAGGCTTTGTGGTGACTCAGCTGGTGACGTCCTGTGGCTCTGATGGCCACTCCATGGCTCTGACGGAGAGTGGCGAAGTGTTCAGCTGGGGCGACGGTGACTATGGAAAGCTTGGCCATGGCAACAGCGACCGCCAGCGACGACCACGGCAGATCGAGGCGCTGCAGGGCGAGGAGGTGGTGCAGGTCAGGGGGTTAAGCCTCTCCTTCTTCCTGTTCTCTTTTTGCTATTTTTTACTTTGGCTTTGTTCGTTATTTTTGGTTCATGTGGTCACCACTTCCAGAACAATCTACTTAAGCGGTACACATACTATAGATGCATCCCGATAATTCTGTACTTGACATGCCCCTAAAATAAACCTCCTCCAGGTATCAACCTGTGTTGGTCTTTGTCATACCTTTCAGATGTCCTGTGGGTTCAAGCATTCTGCTGTGGTGACAGCCGATGGAAAGCTCTTTTCTTTTGGCAATGGCGACTATGGCCGTCTGGGCCTGGGAAACACCTCCAACAAGAAGCTTCCAGAGAGGGTTACAGCCCTGGAGGGCTACCAAGTGGGGCAGGTACAGTTGAACGCGCCTTAGCATGGAAACCTCCCTTTTTGGTTTTACTTAACCTTCTATTCCATTGGGAATATTCAGTGTTCGCAGCAGTAAATATTACTAAGGTCTCTATATATGCTGCTCCTCTGAGTATAAATCCTACTTTTCGGTAGAACCCTGTTGTGAGATAATTACTGTGTTTGATGTAGTTGGTCCAGTGAAAGGGTTTTTTGGATCTGAATCCTCAGGTGGCTTGTGGCCTGAATCACACTCTAGCGGTTTCTGCTGATGGCATGATGGTTTGGGCCTTTGGGGATGGAGATTATGGAAAACTCGGCTTAGGAAACTCAACTGCAAAATCCTCCCCCCAGGTGGGAATTTATTTAATTTATTTTATTTTATTTTTTGCTTGTCGTACCGAATGTCACAACATGAGTAAAAGCATGTTCAACTCTTGACTGTTGTCGGCATTTGTGGCTTACAGAAAGTAGACGTCCTTTGTGGTATCGGGATTAAAAAAGTATCCTGCGGCACCCAGTTCTCTGTCGCCCTGACGAAGGATGGCAATGTCTACACGTTTGGACAGGGTATAACGCAGGGTTTAATCCTACGATTATTTTTTGATCGAGTGAGTGTGTTCACGCCACCGTCCCACCATGGTGATTGAGTTGCCTCTGCTGTTTTCAGATCGTCTGATTGGCCTGCCCGAGGGCAGGGCACGGAATCACAACAGACCCCAGCTGGTGCCTGCACTTTCGGGGGTCTTCATCGAAGACATAGCGGTGGGGGCAGAGCACACGCTGGCCCTGTCATCCACGGGAGAAGTGTACAGCTGGGGTAGCAACTCCGAGGGTCAGGTGAGGCCTCGGAATGGGTATGTTGTTGGAGGAGGCAACACCACATGTACTTGGGAGCCTTGCCTGTGGAATGGCAGCACGTAGGCGTAATGAGGCTGCATCATGTGAGAGGAATGTCATGTTACAGGCTTAATTGTCCTATTGACCCAACTTCTCGTCATAGAGAAAGGGGATATTTTTATGCCTGTAGATGAAAACGTTCACAGGTCCCTTAATTAACAGAAGTGCCAGGCCTCTTGTAACAAATGATTCCATTATCCCTGCACTCTGCCAAGGAATCGCTTATTGAATGTTAAGGGTGATGAGAGATTTTCTAAGCAAGTTGCTTAATATTCCAGATGCGCTCTGTTCTTTGAAAGTGTAGGTAGGGCGTACTGTAAGGTCTTATTCTGTCTGTGCATTAGCTCCTGTAGATTTTCCATAGTTTGTATCGTTCTGATGGACCTTGTGAAGATGGTGCCGATAGACCTGGCCCCATGAGCATTGACTATTGGGCACGAGCATTGACTAGTCTGGTGATTCTTCATTCTGTTCACTTTAAAGCTGGGCTTGGGTCACACCAACCACGTACGTGAGCCCACCCTGGTGACTGCGCTCCAGGGCAAGAACGTGCAGCAGATCTCAGCTGGCCGCTGTCACAGTGCTGCCTGGACTGCCCAGCCCGTCCCACCTCGGGCTCCTGGTATTGGACACTTCCACCACACGCGCACACACACACACACACATTCTTTGGTGATGCATCACAGCCTGGACCCAATATAAGTATGCTGCTGTATCCATTTGGCAGTGCAATGGGTTGAGATTTCAAAGTTTACTGAGTGAATTTGTCAGACTGCAGTAAGTCCTCGTACGCCAGATGGATGTCATTGTGGTTTTCTGCTTTGAGTGAATGATCATCCTTTATAACTGTTATATGACTTAATGGCAATATGCAAGTGAAACTTGTAACCACTCTGTGCTATTTTCCAGGATCCTCTGTGCCACTGCAGCTGGGCCTGCCCATAGCAGTGCCACCTCAGTACAGCACCCTCAAGGAAGTCAACATGGAGGCAGTGCGGGCCAGGCTGCGCCTGCTGTACCACTTCTCAGACTTGATGTATTCCTCCTGGAGGCTGCTTAACCTCAGCCCCAACAACCAGGTTAGTGCCTGATGACTGCTATCATACTGCAGGATTGCTAATTCAGCCTCCATCCATTTCCCAATTGCTTCATTCTATTCAGGGTCACCTGGAACCTATTCCAGGCAGTTTAGGGCACAAGGTAGGGGACACCGGACATTTTAGACATGCCAGTTAGTCTAAATCCAGAGTGCCCAGAGGAAACCCGCAAACCATGGGAGAACATGCAGACTCCAGGCACACAGTGCCAGAGGTGGGATTTTAACCCCCAACTGTGGAGGTGCGAGGCAACAGTGCTGACCACTGAGCCATTGTGACCCCCCTTCAGGCTTTGATCCAGCAAAAAAAAAAAAAAAAAAAAATGAGGGAATGGAGTGTAACAATGAAGTAATTTTGCTGAAATTTCGAATTGATGGTGAACTTTAATTTGGTGGAGAGGTACATTGCCGATCTTAATGTTCATCTGCTGTAAGTTTAGTCGCTCTTAAAAACCTGTGGCCTGAATGCTCATTTCCTGTTGCAGAGCTGCACATCGCATTACAATGTGGGAACATGGGGCATTGTTCAGGGCCAGCTGAGGCCTCTGCTGGCACCACGCGTATATACCCTTCCCATGGTCCGCTCAATCGGCAAAACCATGGTGCAGGGCAAGAACTATGGTCCGCAGATCACTGTCAAACGGATATCCACCCGGTCAGTGACTGTCTGTTCTTCCGCCACGTCCACTTCCTATGGGTATGCAGTTCCTGACGCACCCTTGTCCTGTCCTCCAGTGGCCGGAAGTGCAAGCCCATCTTTGTGCAGATTGCCCGGCAGGTAGTGAAACTGAATGCCTCAGACCTGCGACTGCCCTCTCGAGCCTGGAAGGTGAAGTTAGTGGGGGAGGGGGCGGATGACGCCGGTGGTGTCTTCGACGACACCATCACTGAAATGTGCCAGGTAGGATCTTACCACCGGGGGCATTGTTGGGCTGGTTGTCTAGGTGCTTTGCTCTCACATCTCTCACATCTCATTTTTCTTTCCTATTTCCCTACATGAAGGAACTAGAGACGGGTGTTGTTGACCTGCTCATTCCCTCTCCCAATGCCACAGCTGAAGTAGGCTATAACAGAGACAGGTGAGTGCCTTTTCAATCCAGTATACAGTAATTGTTTATGTACAAAGAGAATTATGACTACAGATTGACCAAATAAAAATTGTATGGTAGCCTGAACTATAACCAAGGTAATTATGTATATAGTGGCACTTGAGCAAGATGCAGTCTTTATACCAGAGGTATGATAAACCAGGAAAAGCTGGACATCTAGGTTTTGTTGATCATGGTCTTTAATTTTGTAATGTTGATCAAGCACCTTCCTGAAAATGATTGGTGAAGTAGTCTTCTGTCACACTCATAGTGCCTAGACATTACTTGTCTAGGTAGGCATGAACGTGCCAGTCTGACAACCTGTGTAAGTTGGGCAATCCTTCACCATCTCAGAAGAACCTTCTGCCATCTTCTAGGTTCTTGTTCAACCCTTCAGCCTGCCTTGATGAGCATCTTCTGCAGTTCAAGTTCTTGGGCATCCTAATGGGGGTGGCCATCCGCACCAAGAAGCCTCTGGACTTGCACTTGGCCCCCATGGTGTGGAAGCAGCTCTGCTGCATCCCCCTGGTCCTGGAGGACCTGGAGGAGGTGGACCTGCTCTACGTCCAAACCCTTAACAGCATTCTTCACATTGAAGACAGTGGGATTACCGAGGAAAATTTCCATGAGGTAATAATGTTATGTGTGAATAAATGTAAACCTCAGCTTCTTATGTCACCAAAATAGCTGCTGGCTTTGGGAGATGGATTTATGGGAAGATAGCACGGCCGTGAACCATAAAGGCTGTAAATTGGACTTTGTTGGTGCAGAATGTCATGTCAGGGTCTGAAAGCATTCCCAGGCCAGTGAGCTGGAGGTTCTGTTGCCTCTGGTAAGAAAGCAGACAACGGCAGGATTTGTTTCTATCTTTAAAGGAGAGATCTGTTGGTTCCTTTGTGGTTTTTAGCATTTCATTACCTTTTTGTCTTTCCAGTTACTGTGCTCTGAGGTGAGATTTTCAAGCTGCAACATTGGGGAGAAAAGTTAATGGGCAGAAAATTAATAATTTTTATGTAATCATCAGAATCCTGCCCCAAATTCCTTATTTAATGTCACGGTGCAATTTCTTATGGAAAATAGTTTGCACTAAAATGGCTCTACTGCCCTTCTGTGCTGTAGACCCCTCTGATTAAAGCATAATAAAAAAAAAGCCCGTGATTAGCATGAAGCATGAGCCTGCTGCTGCACTCCCATAACACACTTCTGTGTGAATGGATTATCTATCACATTGTCACAAGAACCCACTTACTTGGTGGCTCACCGGGATTCCTGCCTTGCAGATGATTCCTCTTGACTCCTTCGTGGGGCAGAGTGCAGATGGCAAAATGGTGCCCATAATCCCAGGAGGAAACAGCATTCCTCTCACCTTCTCCAACAGGAAGGAGTACGTGGACCGCGCTATTGAATACCGGCTCCATGAACTCGATCGGCAGGTAAGCTTCCGGCGCTGGTTCCATGCCATATCTATCATAGTCACAGATGATGCACCATCTTAAGCAGAACATATCACCTTATTACACACATGCTCCATTGACTTGTGATTCATTATTCAATATGGTTTTTTTTTTGTTGATGATACAACAAAAGATTTCCTGATTAAACATATTTGGATGGAAAAGGAATGGTCCCGAGTGCTTGAACAGCCATGGGGTGTGTGTTCGCTCTGACAGGTGGCTGCCGTGCGGGAGGGCATGTCCTGGATAGTGCCTGTGCCCCTCCTCTCCCTGCTCACGGCCAAACAGCTGGAGCAAATGGTGTGTGGAATGCCCGAGATTTCCGTGGATGTCCTCAAGAAGGTAGTCCGCTACCGTGAGGTAGATGAGCAGCACCAGCTGGTCCAGTGGTTCTGGCACACCCTGGAAGAGTTCTCCAATGAGGAGCGTGTCCTCTTCATGCGCTTTGTCTCTGGCCGGTCCCGCCTACCCGCCAACACCGCTGACATTTCCCAGAGATTCCAGATCATGAAGGTCGACAGGGTGAGTCGACACTGCTGTATTTGTCATCATTCTTCAATGGCATAGCTTGGTGTGGGAGAGTCTGGTGCTATCAGACACCATTAGCTGTGTCACTGTATGCAGCTTTAGAATACATGGTACTCCCGGTTTCTGTTAAAAGATGTGTGGTCTACATGCTGTCGTTCCTGTCTGGTGTCCACAGCCTTTTGACAGCCTACCCACCTCCCAGACCTGCTTCTTTCAGCTGCGCCTCCCCCCCTACTCCAGCCAGTCCGTCATGGCCGAGCGCCTGCGCTACGCCATCAACAACTGCCGCTCCATCGACATGGATAACTACATGCTGTCCCGCAACGTGGACAACACAGAGGGCTCAGACACAGACTACTGATGCTGCAAAAACACACAAAACCCTGATGGTCTTTGTGCGTGGGGGGGATGGGATGCCAGACACAACACCCCATTGGCATACGTCCCATAGGAACTCAAGCGCAAAAAGCGTTTATAAAACTGGCCAATTTAAGTATTTAATGTACTTGCAAATGTAACGAGTGTTTTTAATTTTACCTTGTGGTTTATTAGGAGTCTAAACAATTGACAGCAGCTGTGCATTGAGTCCTTTTTTCTTTGCTCATCCAATGTGCAGGGTTCTTTAGGTTTGCATGGGTTTTTTTTGGTTTGGAGGTGTACTTAGGATTCCAAGGTGGGGGGAAAAGGAAAATCTGTACATTGTGTATAATGTTTCATTAGGAAAAGTTTTACATATTTATTTTGTTTTAATTTTGAATTGCCTATGCGGAGTTTCCTAAAGCAGAAGACAAAACCAATAAACACATCAGTTCTAATTTCCTGTGGCTTTCAGTGCCTAAAATGACAGCAGCAAACAAACCTGCAATAAATGTGTGCTTACACCCAACAAGTATAACCACATTTATTTCCAAAGTATAAAACAAAAGGCCACTTCATAGGGTAAATGAACTTGACATTTTTTCAAAATTACAATACTGTGCCTATCTTAGACACTTGCCCACCCACTGCTAGAATTTCTTTTGACCACAGTTGGCTAGGATGTCATAATTTACTCAGTACTGAGAAGGGCAGGAATTCGGTTTCCTTAATCTCCCAAAAGCTTACAGGTTCTAGTTGATGAATGTTGACCAATAAGCGTGCAGGCAAAGTCAGGAGGCAGTGCCTGCCATCTACTGAGTAAAACAAAAAAATAAATAAAAAAAAAAAATCTACTTCACATTCATTGCAGTGGCACCAGTCAAGGATGACAAATCACCACAAAGGGATCATCTTCTGACTAAAGCGCAGTGAGTCAGATGACCTACAGGAGACAGGCAGTTTGGCTCATTGCAGCATTTCCAACGTGGTCACATTCTGTTTACTCTTGACCTGGTGCGAGGTAGCAGTGTTGCATCAGAACTTCTATAGGACATTCCTGACATAACAGTCACATCATTCAACTCACAACCTCAAAAAAAAAAAATGCAGTCAATCCATGTTTATATCTCTACAATGATAGACTGGACTTATTTCCTGTCTGACTAATTCAAGCATTCCCAAAAGAAAATACATTTTCCAATCCCACAAAGTTTACGTTCATGGATCTCAAACCTGTATCAAAGTCGTGGGAGGTGTGAAAATTGCTGTGGAGGAATCTTAATGCATTCATTAAGATTCATGCACCCGCTCACAGACGCAAGCTATCTTTATCTCATGAAACAGAGTCAGGTAAGGGGAGTCATTGAGGCATACAGGTTCATCCTGTCTCACCATGATTTTCAACCCCTTACAGGTCTTTTATTGTATGGTCATGTTATGATCATAATGGCTTTCTAAGAGGCTCCAGTGTACAACTGGATATGTCCAGGGCTGGCCATGCTGTCTTGGGGACAGGCTCCTGAAGACAATCCCCCATTACCATGACCAGCTACTTTTGCTGGCACCCCCTGTTGACCTGCACGTGACAATGCTTTCTGTGGACTTCAGGAGCCTTTCCAAACAGGGGGCATTGATCCTGCCCGGAGGCAGCCGTCTAGGTGGAGCATCCGTCTGGATGTCAGTGCTGGACGAGACAGCATTGTCCTGCGTCACGTCTTTGTCGGCGGATGGCAGGCGCTCTGGTGTGAGCTCCACGGTAGGGGAGCAGATGGGAGATGTGTGCAGCCACTTTGTGCGGGTGGTGGAGTAGGTGGTTGACAGCCTGGCCTCACCGTGTTGAAGAAACTCGCCGATGGGAGAGCGGCACACCAGGGGCACAGGCTGGGCTGCGGCACCAGGACACAGCTGGCAGGAGAGAGAGAACTCAGGCAAGTCCTCCACCCTGCAGGCTTTAGTATCACTTAACAACCCAGGTAAGTTGTGCATTTCTGAAAATTTCCCCTTGTCTGGGACTGCTGAGCACTTTCTTTTAGTCACATTTGCTCCTAGTAATGGGTAAACGGTTCTCAAATTACAATGCAAGAGCTCAGTACAATACACCTTCTTGTTTGTCTTTCACAATCTTTCGGACTCAGCGAACCTCCACCTGATCCAACAATCACTCATCGGGGATAAATTTACGTGAAATTACCTTCTGCTTCTTAGACGGCGTCGTTCCCTCCCATCCGGCGGCATGCTGCTCTCGCGGTTTCACTGTGGGGAACCAGTTTTTAAGCATTTCCTCCACTTTCAGAAGAATGTGGATGTACCTCTCACTGCAAGAAACCAAACGCAGAAAACAGAGTCACGGTGAAACAATGAAGTGATGCATGGAATACAGCGGGAAGTTCTGGCACATGAAATGGAAAAAACTGTATCCTTGGTGTAAGAGGTTAGTGTAACATTTTGGGCTGCAGGCTCTTTTGAAAATCCAAAGCAAGGCAGCATCCAGAGCCCCATTAGTGTGGGATCACATCACCAAGTTCTGTAATGCCTATTAATTCCAATTACTCCAAGACAGATGGTTAATTGGAATTAGTAGGCATCAGAGAAAGCGGAGCCACCTGCTGTGTTTTTGCCATGTGTTCAGTGTCTGACAGATTACACACATTAACCACTTAAGAAGTTAATTTTATCCTTTCCATCAAAGGCCTGCATAGGGCTGTCATTGGACAAGCCAGGGCCCATGTTCCTTCCCCCAGGGGTGAACCAATGGGTAGGTGGCCAAGACCCCTTTTCGATCTCCTCTGAGGCGAGAGGCATCAACTTAAGGGCCCGATCTGAACAAGCCCAGCCTTGAGGTGCGCAGTATATCCCCGGGCAACTGGAATGATGCAACACAGACAATCTGCATTCATTTTTACATTTCTGTGGCATCTGCCAGGAAGTAGTTGTGTTTGGTTTGGGAAGGAAGCAAGCAGGCACCCTGAAAGGGTGATGTCATATGCCCTGGTACTGTCAGGCCTAAAAAGACCTAACCATGTGGAAGTGAGCACATCCTCGAGGGAAGTGCAATGCATTTTTAAAGATCTCAGCCGGCGTCGTCCGCATTAAATATTTCAGAGAGCCTCAGCACCACGATCCACACCGGCAGCCATGCATTCATTGCTTCATCTGTAGCACAGATCACATTTCAGCCCCGAAAAGGCCAACTGGAGGGGGTGACCAGGATTCAGACATGGGACAGAGTGAGACGGG